>CAUZXP010000568.1:0-64027 GCA_963584105.1 Alviniconcha strummeri
TATTTTTAAAGAATTCAACTGGCCCTTTTTCATTTTTTTGCTTGTTTGTTTGTTGGTTTTTTGTTTGTTTTGTTTTTGTTTTTTGTTATTGACAAAAGAAATGAATTTAAAACAAAAAACTAAAACAAAACAAAACAAAAACACGATTTTTCAATAGGCACTTTCTTTCACGTTTTCCTCTCTCTCTCTCTTCCCCCCCCCCCCCCCCCCCCTTCATTTTATTATTTAGACTAACAGCTTGATATCAACACTAAAGGTCTGAATGTTCAGTCGGTTCCTTCAGGACAATCATGTGTGTGTGTGTGTGTGTGTGTGTGTGTGTGTGTGTGTGTGTGTGCGTGCGTGCGTGCGTGCGTGCGTGCGTGCGTGCGTGCGTGCGTGCGTGCGTGCCTGCGTGCGTGCGTGCGTGCCTGCGTGCGTGCGTGCGTGCGTGTGTTGTGTGTGTCATTTTTGTTGGCCGTTTCATTAAAAACAACATGCATCCGTCCTTTTATACCTTTCACTCACATCCAGATTTGCTTGCATAATATAGGTATATATGGTAGTTTCACAGAAAAAGGGCTATCTGCATGGGCAAAATAAAAACTGAAGGAAAATAAATTTACGGTTTAAAGTTATTAAGAGGTAACACCCCATCTCTACTCCCGTTATACAAAGAACCCACAATGAAACAGAATAAACAAGACAACACACACACACACGCCCGCCCGCTCGCGCACGAACGCACGCACCTGGACAATTGGCTTTGTGAAAAACGTCATACTATAGGTGTGGTCCCTTAATTGCAGCTTACATTGATAAGAACTAATAACTGTAAAATGTTGCTGGTAAAAGCGATGTCTATTCAAGCATGTCATCCATGCCAAAAAGAATAAAGATTACACTAAAATTAATTGCCAGGATGAGAACAATTGTCTACTAATAACTGACACTGCTAGATAAGTTCAGAATGTCTGGGTTACTTGACAAGGATCAAAACAGGTGTGAGATGCTGTCATCCTCATGGCTACAGAAAGACTGAATACTGAAGAATCACTGACATACGATGATCCTGCACTAAGACTAATTTTTTGTTTCTTAATACAGGCCTAATGTGGTGTAGTTGGGTATATATTTTTTATAAAGAAGGGAAGAGAATAAATTATTTTATGAAGAAAGAAAGGATGACTTGAAAGTAATGTGTGGACTCAGTAAAATCAGTCATTTCTGAAACTAAACTGCTGATATGGGACTCAAATTAATAATTCGTATTTAAACAAACGAACAAAAAAACAAAAAGTAAGATTACAGCATACACGTATGAAGGTGCCGACTGAAGTGCATGCATACTGCACTCTGCCTTCGGGTTTAACTGAAGTTTATTCATGTTCAAGTAAAACTGTACAAACGAAATGAGCGCATGAGCATTAAACAAGCTATACACACTCATTACAAATGCTCATTAGACATAACTGACAGTAAATCTACTCAAAAACAGCGGGCATTTTATACTGCATTCAGTCTTTGCTGACTGAAGTTTTATTCTGCCTTATGCAGAGAGGCAGTTAAAACTGCAACGCTAAGGAGAGTTTTCTTCTTTGCGATATGTACCGCTGCCCAGTGACCAGGAGTGCGGTAACGTAAACAGTCCGGCGGCTGGCTTTCTTCAGGCGTAAGAGCCGGCGCCGGCCTGCGGGGGGGGCAGCGGGTAGGAGGGCTCCTGATACTGTATTTGTTGAAGTATCACCCATCTTTATCACTAACAAATGTCAATCAAACCACTGAGCTACCATGGATTCAGCTTGGATTTTCTAGTAGCGGGGTCTAACAGAGAGAAAGAAGGGAAAAGGCCTGGAGATAACATGGCATGTTTCAGTAGGAAGTGGTGGACAAAGTCACAAGACAGTGTCCACAAACCACAACCTTTTTGAAGAGAAAGGAGAGCCGAAGCGGTATCGAACCCGAGGCCCCCCTTTCGCTTACCAGCCTCACGCCTTACCGCTAAGCCAAACCGGCTCACGATTTTACTTCTAGTTTAAGGCCACGACCTAAAAGCCACGTGTGCTAGCTCAGTAGAGACGGGTGTGGCAGCACAAATGACAGCTAGCCGTTATATGAACTTGTGTGTTTCAGTATCATTTCTTTGCTTTTTGTGTTCACGAGACCGAGACCGGCGGGGCTGCACCACTGATAGTGAATAATAATTATTCAATGTAGGCCTGTTTAACAATGTGTGCGGGCTGCACCCACTGACACGGCTGTGATATGAACCAACAGGCCCACTCGGCACAGTGTGAAACTCCACTGAGCTAGAAAAACGATACTCGGCACAGTGTAAAACTCCACTGAGCTGGGAAAACGATGAGTAAAGAGGAGTCGCTTTAGAACTCGATCAATACAATCAGTCCACGACGCTTCAGCCACGTTTCGGGACCGTGACGTTGTCAGCGGCGATCCGACTGACTAGATCCATGCACTGATGAATGTCCAGACTGAAGAGCACGTGACTGAGTGAGCAGCGAGATCAGACTCAGCAAGACCCACACAAACCAGTAATGGTATATATATATATATGAACAGCTGGTTACATTGTCACGGGTGTGTTTGGAATGTTTAGAAGAATCTTATCTTGTTCAGAACCCTGGCAGATTTTTCGACTAAACAATAGCTGGTCTTCATTGAGTTCACCCTCATTTTTGCATTTATCAAATCTAAGTTGGTGTTCGTAATTATGTTTAGAACTGTTCTTCGCGGCGCTGCCGTTTCAGTCTCAGTCCGAGGCTAGTTCAAGACCTTGCCAAATAAAATTTGCAAACCTCTCTCTCTCTCTCTCTCTCTCTCTCTCTCTCTCTCTCTCTCTCTCTCTCTCTCTCTCTCTCTCACACACACACACACACACACACACACACACACACACACACACACACACACACACACACACACACACACACACACACACACACACACACACAAAACCTCACATCGATTATGCGTCAGTATTGTGGGATGGCTGTGGCGAAGTACACTTTAAAAAAAAAAAAAAAAAAAAAAAAAAAAACTGAACTCTCCACATCGAAGGGCAGGCAAATCAATCCTTCCTGATCCTTCCCTAGCTACAGAGGAAAAGATGAGTGGACCTGGAATTTTCAGCTCACTTACAGAAAAGGAATATTTATGCATAAAGTTCTAGTAAATAATCCCCAAATTACCTGGCACATGACTCTTTATTAGTCACCAGTCCCACTACACCAGCTCCAGGAATAACCTGTATGTGCCAAGGCAAGGCTTGACTTATTTAAAACTAGCATACCCTTCAAGTTGTTGGACTGAGCGTCCCTCTGGCATAAACTCCGGCCTGCCTCAAAATATAAAATCATATTTTTTTGTTTTCCCCCTCCCTTGTTTCAAACGTAATCTGCACAAATACTATATGCCTGATAGTTTGACCCGTTTCGTCAAATTTGGGCGGATTTGTTTGAATCAGATATGTTTGCCTAAAAATCTGAGTGTTGTAGACATGTATGCCCATGGAAAAAATTTCAAGTAATTCTGATATTTCTGCACATTTGTAGGAACTGTGAAATTACATTAATCAGTTGCTTAATCGTACTTATAGTATTTGTTTGTGGTATTGTCGTGTTTATTTGTGTTTGTAGGACTGGCTGTTAGATAGGTCCAAATGGACCTAACGCTACTATCCTTGAGTATTAAAGTTTCTCTCTCTCTCTCTCTCTCTCTCTCTCTCTCTCTCTCTCTCTCTCTCTCTCTCTCTCTCTGAGTGAGTCAGTGTGTGTGTGTGTGTGTGTGTGTGTGTGTGTGTGTGTGTGTGTGTGTGTGAAGTTGTTCATGCCATACAATTAGTGATTGTTTTTGTTGTTGCTGCTGCTGCTGCTGCTGCTGCTTGCTGCTGCTTTTCTCCAACATTCCGCCCTGGCATGTTCCACCGGCCCGTCGAAGATAAGCTAGTGCATCAAGCTCTCCATTTCTCGTCTGCCACTTACTTTAGAGTAATCGCCCCTAGATCTGTAGCCAATGAAAGAAAAGGAAAGTCAGTATTGCTGTCCTTGCGGCTTAGAAACCGTGACGCCAGAAAAGAAATGTGCACTGACACTCGCGATTCCCTTGTCTTTCGAGCGAATCCTTCGGAGAATACGTGTCGGCAGGCGAAAGGTAAAGCCAGGTACGGTTGCAAAAGGAAGGTACTCGCTTATGTCAGTGCTGTGTGTTTTGTCTGAGCAGTACTGAAGACCGTGAATTAACTTAAAGAAGTGTCCACGCTTGTGTTTCGCTCTCCAGTTTCTGCTGCAGTTTCTCCCGTTCTGCGAGTAAATCTACCATGTGTCGGCCAAAGGGTGCCGCTAGTTTTTTGTTTCTGTTTGTTTGTTCAGCAGTGATTTCTTGGGTTCACTTCTGCGGATTTTGAATGCACTAGTTTGACTGATTAGTTGAATAGACGAAACCGTAAAGTTCTATAAATAACGGAAGAACTTGTGATTGTTTTCGTGAAACAATGATGCAGCAATTCTCTCTCTCTCTCTCTCTCTCTCTCTCTCTCTCTCTCTCTCTCTCTCTCTCTCTCTCTCTCTCTCTCTCTCTCCTGCTACTGTAGATACCCTGATAATTGAGGAATTGATTTCTACTGTCTCTCAGAAACAAATGCTCATACTGTTGGAGACTAAATACAATGGAAGAAAATAAGAGTAAAACTAAGCACTGCACTGATTTAATTGTACATGATGTATGTATTTTCTACAACTTGTACAAATATGTGCTCATGTAAATTACAGAGAGTAATTGACGCCTTGGTCACAGAAAAAGTGACTCTTGTATTACTATGATTTGCTGACACTTACGTGAGATTTGTATGACTGCTGCTGCTACTGCTGCTGCTGCTACTACTATTACTACCACTGTACTAGTACTACTAGTGCTACTACATAAAGTCTACATGTATACATGTATTAATTTTATGAAAACACAGCTTTTATTAGTTTTCCTCATGTTTGTCTCTGTTTTCCAGATGACGTTGGTGATTCTACTGAAAGGCCAAGTTTAGTCTAGTGGCTTTTTGAACCACAGCATGATTCTTCATAAGTATGTTCATGCTATAGTGTAAACAATCAAGCCATTTGCTCAGTTTGTGGAGCCTACAAACACAGAACAGTGATTTGTAAGTCTGGCTTGTTGAGTGATTGGCTTTTGTGCATGACCTTGACAAAAGCTATTGTGCATGGAGACATTGCCTGAAGAGACTGGCTCTCCTGTCTGCCTCATGCCTTCATGTTTCACACATAGGTTGGATGGACATGAGATGAGTCATTGCTCATGCTTTAAACAAGTTTGTCAATGATCAGCTGTGCTGGTGAGGCTGTAGTCTGAGACCAGCTCCACTTTCAGTCAAAATGAGCTCCATCTCACTGAGGGGAAGCAAGCGCACAAGACCCCTGGGGTCCCTGCGGCGCATGCTCACGCCAGACGACACCAGGGTGCAAATTCCAAAACTGAACATCACACCGAAAGCTCAGGAGGATGAAAAACTGGATGAGCACTACTCAGGCATACAAGGTAATGCAATGACGCTGCCCTCGCCAAAAGAGACATCACGTACGGATGAGAGGAGGAAGTCGATGCCTGTAATTCACAAGGAGTCGAACCAACCCAAGTCTTCATCAGCCTCCTCCAACAGTGCAGTGTCCCATGAGGCATGTGAAAAGGAGCTGAAAGAGGTGTTGGTGAGTATGTAAAATCTGATTGTGAAAGCCTGCAACTAGTGCAAGCCTAGGAAGGAGTTCAATGCTTAAGATCTGGCAAGTGCTTGAAATAGTACTACACTGTCCATGGTGAGAAACTGGGGTTGCCTTACCTTGGTACTGTGGTAGGGTACAGCAGCTGCAGTAGCTGCACTGCCCATTCCTACCAGTATGTGCAGTATTTTCATGTGTTCAAACAATGGTGTGGATATCACTGTGTGCACAGATGTTAGTGAATGTTATTTCACAGGAGGGCAGTACAGCTACAAACCCCCAAGAGAGTGTGCACTAAAGTTGGCTCTGGGAGAAAAATCACTTGCCATACCGGGAACTTGAACCTGTGTCAGTACTGTGCCTGGCTTTTTAGTCTGAAGCTGGACCCTATCCCACTTGCCCTTTTGTAATATCATGTAAAAGACCGTGAAAAAGAGCTGCCAAGTAAGAGCTGGTAAGTGTGTAAAATCTTGTGTAGGTCTGCAACTTAAAAGTTGCGCAAGTGCAAGAGTGGGATGATTTGAAAGTTCTTATTTCTTAAAGTATGACTGTGAGTTGGTGAGTGTGTAAAGTGTGATCTGTGTAAAACTTAACAACATCCCAGTGAGTAGAAAGAGAGGAAACAGAATTTTATGTTCATGAAGAACTAAAAAGCAAATTACATACACATGGAGAATTATATATATATATACATGCTGTGCAGGCTCATCATGCTGTGAAACAAAAATCTGTGTTTTGCTTTGTTGAAGTGCCACTTAATCCATTTATAAACCAGGTATCACTTTTTCTTTCATTTTTACTTTCTTTCATTTGTTCCTCATGACAATAATTTCATCATTCTCACAGTAGCCAAGTATATCTCAGAACATAACAGTGGTGAAAGTGCATGCCTTAGCAGAAACAAACAAAAATGTGCATAATTTAGTTAATAATTTTATATCATATATTTATAATATATATTATATGATTTTGTTTGTTATATAAATATATATATGGAATTATTTATGTGGTGCAAAATCTTATGTCACAAAACCATTCTAGGCTTCCATATACACCCATGCACACGCATGGGTGTCTACACACACAAGTACACAAATTCTGAAATAGCGTACTAATAATAGTCACTGTACAACCATATAATACATATAAATGCAGACTTCAAAAATCAGTTTAGTCATTTTGTATTAGGTGTACTTTAAAATACAATTATAACAGGTTTTGTTTTTGTATTGTTATCTGTGTCAGTGTCATACTTTAATTGTGACAGTTTAGTTGTATGCCAATACACAGTACAGTAACCTGCATGGTCAAAATGTTGAGTAAAAGAAGTCTGTCTAGGTCTGTTTTCTGTTTTGTCAGTGGACAGGCAGCTATGGCTGTATTCTCCCTCTGTGGCCTGAAACTCAGCAGTGAGAAACAGGGCTAAGCTGATCAGTGGGGTGTTATGAAAAACAGGTGCTGGCATTGATTTCTGGGGCACAGCAAGCACCTCCACATGGTGCAGTCAGTGACTGGCACTTTCTGTGCCCACTTTGTTATCAGCTCAAGGCGCTGTATTGAACGCTTTGTGTCAGCAGCCCAGCCTTTCTCTCAGGCCAGGCCTCTTTCCAAGCCAGTCTGTAATCAGGCCCAAGGCTGTGTACTGGCACCACCAGGCCAGTTTGTTATCAGGCCCAAGGCTGTGTACTGGCACCACTGAAGCCAGTCTGTAATCAGGACCAAGGCTGTATACTGAACACCTTGTGGAACCAAAGTCTGTTGTCAGGCCAGGTCTGTGAACAGTGACATTTTCTGACTAGCCTGTAATGGAGGTCAGTGCTGCTCACTGGCACCATTCGTCCATTATCAAGGATTATGACCAGCTTTTATTACTGGACCCAAGGCTGTCTATTGTCAAAGTCTTTTGCAGTTGGGGTCTGTTGTCAGGCCCATTCTTGATACATATTTAGCACATTTTGTTCTGGTTTCTTACTTAGACCCTTTATATATTATGTTATACTTCTTTTTTTTTGAGATGTAGGGCACTAGAAACTTTTGTTAGCTGATTACAGTTACTACTATCAAGCCCAGGGTGTGTGGTGGACACATGTTGTGACTAGTCTGTTGTCAGGCCCAAGGCTGTGACTTGAGCACATTATATATATATATGTGTGTGTGTAAAAGGTCAGCGAGGTACTGGGGGGTGCAGGCAGTGATGGAGTTGTAACACATGCAGGACAGTTTGTATGTTATGCAGCCAGAGATTGGTAACCAGTGTAGTGCTTTGAGGAGTGGTTTAGAGTGTTCTTGTCGGGAAAGACTTAAGGATTAATCTGGCAGATGTGTTTTGGAGTTTATGTAGAAGACATTCAGAGACACATGCAAGGAGACAGCTACCATGGTCTAAGCGAGACAGGACAAGGGATACTACTAGGGTTTTGGCTGCGTCCTCTGTCAAGTACTGTCTGATCGAGGGATAGAACCCCCTTGTGTTCTGCAGGGATAGCCCTAAATAGTGTCCCCTGCACTGATGCACAGCAGTGCCCCATGCAAACTCCAAACATTGGTTTACCACATCCTTCCTTCCACCACTGCCGTATTTAGTTATGCTACAGGTCCCTGAAAACTGTCAGCTAACAAGCAGTTTTTTGTTAGTGCTCAAACAGTAGTAAGTTTGTTGCAAACAACTTATATCAGACATTTACTTTATAACTGACCATGTTGCTTACGCCAGCTCAAATAAAACCAAAATCATTTCAATCGAGACAATTTTTTCTCTCTTTTTTTTCCTTCTTTTTTTTACCCAGGGTGGATGTGTCTCATGTTTACATGGATGCTAGGGCACTTGGTTGCTTCCACAGTCTTATCAGCACTGAAACCGATTGGAGGGCGCTGACCACATCGGTGGACAGCTGCACGGAGATAAAGAGTGCCCCTTGAGTGGCGTAACTAAATCTGGCAGAGTTTGGAGGAAGGTGCCGTAAAGCGATGCTCGGAGCGTGTGCCCCATGGCATGTCGATAGAAGGGATAGTTTCCCTTGTCTTCCTGCAGAGATCTATAAAAAAACATAAACAGTGTCTCATGCTGGGATAAATGGTGGGATAGTGTCCTGTGGTCACCGTGTGCCCCTAGCTGCAGCCTGCAACGCACACATCACTGGACCTTAAGACATGTTCTGGAATTAGAAAGGAGCACTGTTACAGTATTAGTGCAGTACCGTGCAGTTAAAATACAGTGACAAATATATATATATAACATTGGTGAGCAAGTCTTTAGTTTGTCAGGTCACTGTGGAAGAGATGGTTTTGTGCTTTAGAGTTAGACTAGAGACCATTCTTTGACTTCACGTGCACACTGCCATCATATTAACATGTAACCAGTGTTACTTGCCGTAGTGATCAAAAACTTATAAGGGAGCAGTTGCAGAATTATGTTTTGTGCTTTAGAATTAGAGACCATTCTTTGACTTCATGTGCATGCTGCCATCATGACCATATTAATATGCAACCAGTGTCACTTGCCATAGTGGGCAAAAACTTGTAAGGGAGCAGTTGGATTTAACATTTACTTCATAAATGCTGCCTATAATTTATATGTTGTGGTCGATTGAGTGTTTTGATTTTAGTGTTTTGTGGTTTAAGGAATTTTGTTTTATTGTAATTTATTGAATGTTTTAAGTTACTGGTGAGCCAGAAGAAAAATGTGGTGGGGGGGGGGGTGAGTTGGTGGGGGGGGGGGGGGAACGTGCATGCGTGCATGTGTGTGTACATTGTTATTGTTAAGTTTTTTCCTTGTATTTGAGTGGTTTTTAGCTCCATGTTTCATTGAGTTGTTGATGTTTTATTGTTAATTTTATTGAATGTTTTTATGTAAATGATGAGCCAGAAAGCAAATTTCTCTACACAGAGACAGTAAAGTTGTATTGTATTGTATTGCCTGAATTATATCTGAAGCTAGTGAAAGTTAAAGCCAAGTAATTGCAGTGAGACATTTAGACTGTCGTGATAGTCAGCCTTCATGACTGTAAATATGGTCCGAGCATGTTGTCTAGAACTGTTGAGAGAGGCCTTCGTGACATGAGCATGTTAGAACCACAGTGAGTTGGCCTACACAGTGACAGTGTCAGTGCTGGCTGTGGGAAAGTCCAACACTGCCTCCCCACTATCCCCGAGCAGTGACCAGTGACCGTGGAGAGGTATGGTCAGTCAACAGGGTGGCCCTGACACGCTCTAGTGGCTGTGGACACTAGGTCAGTCTGCAAACAGCACTTCAGTAAGGTCGGCACACAAGACAAGCAGCCACAGCGAGGGGCTGTTGCCAGTAATGGGCTTTATGGAACAGTACTTACCATTATACCAGTCTTTTGAGGAGGTGGTCAGAGGCTTGAGCCGTTTTGTTTTCTTCAGGTTACAAACACATAACTTACTGGTGCAAACCAGTGCTTTGTTTGTCTTTTTCTTTTGTCTCTTAATCTCCCACCCATCACCAGTAATGCGTACAATGTAGTTGTAGATCATTGGGGGGGTGGGGGGGGGGGGTTATTCAGTTCAGTTGTGCACATGTTTGTGTTTATGTTTGTGTTTATGAATGTGATAAAATGCACACTTCTATAGGCCAGTTTAACTTAAGTGCCCCCTAATGCCACCTGCAGTAAACAGACATAAGATAAAACATAGAAAAAAAGGGAACGAAAATGTTTGAAGTATTTTATTTGTACTTCAAACTTATTACCTTTACCTGTTCTCACACTTAATGACCTGTAGCAGATACTTGAAGCCACTCAAAGAGTCTCATGTAACACCAAAATGCTTTCAGAACAGATAATATCTCATGAACTCTGACTCTGCTGAACAGCTCCCTAATGTATGTATACATGTCCTGCTTATCTTGAGAATCAGTGCAGGCACACCAGTCTAGTAATGAACTATGTGTGTGTGTGTGTGTGTGATATGTATGTGGGGGTACAGGGTGGTAGAGAGAGAGAGAAAGAGAGTGTGTATGTGCATGATTTATCTCTCTCTTTTTACACTTTAATTTTCATTATTTTTATTTTTCCCTACCCCACTCCCTTCAGAACAGATCATGGCACCCCCATAAGAGTCTGGGGCACTTACAGTGTTTTTTAACATTCCCTGTATGCAGTTTGGATGAGATTTAACTTTCAATTTATAAGACACAAATCCTAGCTCCAGGTTAAAGGTGGGCCTGGGTGTTCTTGGTTTATTCGATCTGTAATATATATATAAACTGAATGATGATGATGATGTCTGCACACTTGTAGAGTAGTGCAGCCATGCATGTGCAATTCTGTATGACGCTCTTGTCACAGAAATGTGAAAGACTGAAAGAGACACAGCAAAAAGACTAAAAGAGATCAACAGAAAAAGGAATTTTAAAAAGATGATTTTTTTCTTAAAAGGGGGAGGGGTTGGTCAGTTGGCGCACCTGTTTAGTACTCTGCTGTGAACATAAGTTTTTAGGCATTTGCTAAAGGTTGTTGAGAAAGTACATTGTCTCAAAGTCAGTGGGAGAGCATTCCATAACCTTGGGACAGTGTGCCTTTTATCCACGCATGGAGTATGAAAGTATAATGTAATGAGGAACACAGGAATCTGGCTGGTGCATGGCAAAAAAGCTGGGACGTGGGCAGTGTGGGGCTGTGCCACTGAAGCAGCTGTATGCCATGGATAGAACTTTGTAGTCAGTATGCTCTTTCACAGGCAGCCACAAGTTCACTCCAGACAGGCTAGGTGTTGCCAACAGATCCTTAAAAAAATTACCTGTGTCGAGAACCACAGGTCTGTGGCTAATATGAAGTCTGGCTTTATTGGTTGTATCTTGGTTAGATTTGGGCAAATCTGTTACTGTGACAGTGAGATCAAGTAAACTTAAAATAAATCAAGACCCAGTCTGGCTTTATTGGTTGTATCTTGGTTAGATTTGGGCAAATCTGATACTGTGACAGTGAGATCAAGTAAACTTAAAATAAATTAGGACCCTAGCGTGTGTCACTCCAGAGTTCTGTTCTGGTCAGGGGTGGCTTTTGAACTGTTGCATGATACTGATTGTCATGTTGCTGATCATGTCAGTTTTCCTCAGTAGGATTAAGTAGAACTGTGGATCTAATCAGTGGGACTTTGCCCTGGAATGAAAACTGGTTCTGTCATGTGCCTTTACCTCAGTAGTCATGTTGACAGGTGTGCACAAAAATGTAGGGTGTATGTCTTTTTTTTTGGAGGGGGGGGGGGATTTTGGAGAGGGGTATCTGACACTAAGTTTAACAGACAGAGGGAACTAAATAATTGTTATCACTTCATATTGTAAGAGAAAGTGGGGATGCCCCAATAATTGCCCTAATTAGTTGACACTGACAGAGAATGGGGCTGTACACACTGATAATTACTATCATCTGACACTATACATGGAATTGGGGCTGCTGTGAGAATTGCTATCAGTTGACACTGTGATAGAGAATGGGGCTGCCCCAATAATGGAACAGTGGGACTGCTGTTAGAATTTTATTACTATCAGCTGACACTGTGTCTGTAACAGATAGTAGGGCACTGGCTGTCAGTTCAGGTGAAAATTGTTTGCAGGAGCTAATCATGGGTATGTAGACCAACATGCACATGTATATTGTACACACACTCTCTCTCTCTCTCTCTCTCTCTGTAAAACACACACACACACACACACACACACACACACACACACACACACACACACACACACACACACACACACACACACGCTCACTCACTCACTTACATAATACACAACACAGTAACACATTAAGTTTTTGGCAAATGCGTCTCTATTTATGAGAGCTTAGCCTCAACACAACACACCTCACGTAAAGCAGAGCTCACTTAAAGTTCAGATTCTAGACTCACACTGCCAATGCATTGCCATTGATGTAATACAAGCCTTAATATTGTTCTGGTCCCCTGCTTATCCCATGTACAGCCCACTTCATTCTCTGCCACTGTCAGAGAAATTCTGTAAAAAAAATCAGCATTTTGCCAAACAAAAACCTAGTGTGGAACACTAAAAGATATATCCCCACCTCCTACCCCCACCCCTCACTGCCGTAACCGATCCAGAGAGTAAATATACATTTGATTTGAGATGAAAGGGCACAAATACAATGCTCTCTTGTCCCCGCAGAGAATAGTGCCACCTATTTTCCCTGACTGGTTCCATGGTTATGGCTGACTTAAAGGAACTAGTTTTCAAAACAAAACAAAAAGACAACTTGTTTTGTCCAAGAAGGCTGTATTTTTCCTAACTGGTAAAAGGATCAAAATAGAAACTTCAAATCAATCATTTTGTTTTGTACACTCCTTCGATTTTGTTTTGAATTTAGAATGCACATGCATCAGTGACCATTAGCAGGACTGAACTGTAGAAAACATCAGACTTGTCACAGCAGGCCTGTGCTTGTCCTGGGGGGTGGGGGGGGGGGGGGGGTGCAAGCAGGACTTCTTGGACCTGTCAGATATAGAGGCAGTGTGTGCAGCAGGGACAAACTGGAACATGTCTCCTTGCTGTGTACTAACACTCCGTGCTGTGTGCTACCACTCCTGCTGTCTGTCCCACTAACACTCCTTGCTGTGTGCTACCACTCCTGCTGTCTGTCCCACAAACACTCCTTGCTGTGTGCTACCACTCCTGCTGTCTGTCCCACTAACACTCCTTGCTGTGTGCTACCACTCCTGCTATCTGTCCCACTAACACTCCTTGCTGTGTGCTACCACTCCTGCTGTCTGTCCCACAAACACTCCTTGCTGTGTGCTACCACTCCTGCTATCTGTCCCACTAACACTCCTTGCTGTGTGCTATGACTCCTGCTGTCTGTCCCACAAACACTCCTTGCTGTGTGCTACCACTCCTGCTATCTGTCCCACTAACACTCCTTGCTGTGTGCTATGACTCCTGCTATCTGTCCCACTAACACTCCATGCTGTGCGCTACCACTCCTGCTATCTGTCCCAAACAAAACCAAGAAACCTGGGTGTTGAATCAAAAGAACATTTGAAAACAAAATCGTGCATGCTTGAAATTTTCATTTCTATCTCTATTTCATAGTTCTACCTGTTGAACAGACCTTGTTCTGAGAGGGCTAGTTCCTTTAACATTCAAAAGGTACTGGCAGCACTTCAGGGTGTCATTTTATTTCTGCCTTGAGCATTGTGTGACCAGGATTTAGTCGCCTCCACTGCCTGTCAAGCTGTGGAAAGAGGTAGAGGCTATCTGTGGACGGATTCTTAGTGTTGACAGGCCAACAAGGCAAAGCACCAATATATCTACTTTGCTGGGGCCACGCTGAAAGTGGTTTGCAGACCATTTGCCTTCTTATTAGTTCTTCCATTTACCTGGAGTGCACATTGACAGTGTTTTTGAATCCATTTCCTTTCATCGTTGCACACTTACGCTAGGGATTAGTGGAAACTATTGCAGAGTGAATGAATGCCAGGAAACATTACAGTAACAGTGAAAGGCTCGCAAGAAATAGTTCAATAGCAGTGAATGAATGGCAAGAAATACTACAGTAACAGTGAATGGTTCACAAGAAATGTTACAATAACAGTGAATGAATGATAGGAACAGTTATAGTGTGAAGGAGTGGAAGGAAACAGCTGGAGTGTGAATGGGTAAAAATATTAAACAGCTGCAGTGTGAATGAGTGAAAATAGTGTTTATTCCAGTGTGAATGAGTAAAAATAGTGTTTATTCCAGTGTGAATGAGTAAAAATAGTGTTTATTCCAGTGTGCATGAGTAAAAAATAATGTTTATTCCAGTGTGAATGAGAGAAAATAGTGTTTATTCCACTGTGAATGAGAGAAAATAGTGTTTATTCCCATATGAATGAGTAAAAATAGTGTTTATACCAGTGTGAATGAGTAAAAATAGTGTTTATTCCAGTGTGAATGAGTAAAAAAAATAGTGTTTATACCAGTGTGAATGAGTGAAAATAGTGTTTTAAATACCAGTGTGAATGAGTGGAAGTAGTGTTTATACCACTTTGAATGAGTGGGAAGAAACAGTTACAGTGTGAATAAGTGGGAAGAAACTGTTACAGTGTGAATGAGTGGGAAGAAACAGTTACAGTATGAATGAGTGTGAAGAAACAGTCACAGTGTGAATAAGTGTGAAGAAACAGTTACAGTGTGAATGAGTGTGAGGAAACGGCTATAGTGTGAATGAGTGTGAAGAAACAGTCACAGTGTGAATGAGTGGGAAGAAACAGTTACAGTGTGAATGAGTGTGAAGAAACAGCTACAGTGTGAACGAGTGTGAAGAAACAGTTACAATGTGAATGAGTGAAAATAAACAGCTGCAGTGTGAATGAGTGTGAAGAAACAGCTACAGTGTGAACGAGTGTGAAGAAACAGTTACAATGTGAATGAGTGAAAATAAACAGCTGCAGTGTGAATGAGTGGAAAGAAACTGTTACAGTGTGAATGAGTTGGAAGAAACTGTTACAGTGTGAATGAGTTGGAAGAAACTGTTACAGTGTGAATGAGTTGGAAGAAACTGTTACAGTGTGAATGAGTTGGAAGAAACTGTTACAGTGTGAATGAGTGGGAAGAAATAGCTGCATTATGAATAAGTGGGAGTTAGATCTTGGATTGTTACAACCTGTTCCATTGTCCGCACAGGGTCCTCTCAGGATGATACATGAAAAGAAAAATGTTACAGTGTGAGTGAGTAGTTCTAACTAAAACCGTTACAGTGTGAATGTGTTTCAGGGAAATGTTACAGTGTGAGTGAGTAGTTCTAACTAAAACCGTTACAGTGTGAATGTGTTTCAGGAAAATGTTACAGTGTGAGTGAGTAGTTCTAACTAAAACCGTTACAGTGTGAATGTGTTTCAGGAAAAGGTTACAGTGTGAGTGAGTAGTTCTAATGAAAACCGTTACAGTGTGATAGTGTGAGTGAGTAGTTCTAACTAAAACCGTTACAGTGTGAATGTGTTTGAGGAAAACGTTACACTGTACCTGTTTTAGGCAGAACTCCTCACACACACTGTAACTTACTGTGTAACTTACGGTGTGAGCAATAAGTTCTGACCAAAACAGATACAGTGTGGATGAGTGGAAGGAAAAGTGACAGTGTGAGAGATTGGAGTAAAGAAACATATTGTGTATTCTGTTATTAATACTACATTCTGCAACGTGGGTCAGCTCTTTGTGATTTCACACTACGTGCACAATGTGCACTCATGTTTGTCAAATAGGTATGGATATGATTTGCACTACCATCCAGTACAGAACATTCAGAGCTCACCAATAGCATAAACTGTACAATTTCTTTCTTCTTCTTTTTTTCTTCTTTTTAAATTCATTGTATCAAATCTAACACAAATTATAGAACATGTCAGTACACCTGTTCCAACAGTGGATAACATATATACAAATATACATGTAAAGGTTATACATGCATACTAAACAAAAAAGGTACGGACATATGTGTCAATATAGACATCCATACAGAGAGTTGGACAAAGTACTTCATAGACAGATGTTTGCCTTACATCATGCACACACACTGAGTGATGAACTGCATGTTACATGTGTATACATTCTAAATCTAAAATAACTACATACATACTCTGAGGTTATAAAGATGGGCAGTTCCCTGCTGATCTTTGCATTGTATCCGTCTATTTTGTATTCAGCATCAGTTGTTGAAGGAAGCAGGAAAGAGTTGGCAAGTACATAGTTTGCATTTGTGTACAAATTGCTTAGCTTGAAGTATCACTTAGTCAAACTGCGAGTTTTACACTGCATGCACTTCTACAAGTGAATGAATACAAAGTAAAAAGTTACTTGTGAATGATGAAAATAAAAAGTGGCCATGTGAATAAGTGGAAGCAAAAGTTACAATGAAAATCATATTTAAATGAAACAGTTTCTATGGTGTGTATGTGTGCGTGTGTGTGTGAACATTCATGCCTGTGTGGGTGGGTGTCACAGTGCCTGTGTGTGCATATCTGTGCCTGTGAGTGTGTGTGTTAACATTCATGCCTGTGTGGGTGGGTGTCACAGTGCCTGTGCATGTGTGTTTACGTGTGGGCATCCCTGGGGTGAAAAGTAAATTCAGTACAAGATCAACACTCTGCTACAAATGTATCATGCGCACATTGCTCTGTCTTATCACTGTTACTGTCTTCAGCTTTACACACCCGCCCCTGCTTCCCTCTCTGCTTCTCATACTCTTAGCCTCCATATTCCTCCTACCAGACTTTCCACTGTTGATTTCTTTGGCCCCTCAGCATGGAATGCCCCCACCCCCTTGTTCCCTCCTGTCCTTTCTGGACTCGCTGATCAAACCTCAAGACATTTATTTTTCCAAAACAATAGATCTGCCATGTTTTGTGCTCCACCTCAAGTTCCTGTTTGTTACATGTTTAAGGTGTCCATAAATTGTGTATAGTCAGTATACTTATGTGTGCAGGTGCCTGTGTGGATGTGTATGGATGTATGCACTTAGAATGGTCTATCCAGACAGGATTCTGTGTTGTATAAACACTTAATTTATTCATTGTTGGCACAGCATTACCCCTGTTAATAGTGAACCCTGTGCAAGGGGCACTTGCTGTCATAATGAATGCCAGCCATGAGACTATTAACAGTGGAGGACGCTGGGTGGGTGACGTGCAGGGTCGAGAGAAGGACCTGAAGGAGAAGGTAGCCCAGCTGCAGAAGCAGGTGGAAGAGCTGACAGCACAGCTGGCAGACAAAAATGAAGTCATTCACACCATGACCACCGACATGGATCAAATGGTGAGGATGACTTTGGATGTTGTCTTCTTCTTTAGTGAATCTTTTCTTTCTTCTTTTTTTTTTTTTTTTTGTGTCACAAACACTGGAGATTGAGACAGTCATTTCTTTTGCCAGTATGTCTAAAGCTGCCCAAAGTTTGTTTGTTTTTTTGTTACACAAAAAAGATGAAAAAAGAATGCAACAATAAAATATATAAAAAATCATCTAAAGTAAATAAAACAATAGTAACAGTTAACACCTAATTGCATTCAGAATTGTCAGTTTTCTTGAAACCTTTTTCAGTGAGCTGACTAAAGAATGCTGGGCATCACATGAAACAAACACAGAACACTTTTTAACAGAACAAACAATTGTGATGTTTGGGCCATGGATGCCTTTGTCCAGGCAGTGAACAGTTTCAGTGCACAAGAACAATGAAAAGCTAGAAAAGATGGACCTTTTGTGAATGGACTGATATATATATATAGAACCAGTAGATGGTTCAATGGGCTGATTGGTTTCAACTAATTATTATTGTGATTGAACATATGGTATATGTGTGTGTAGCCATTTTTTTTTTTTAAGTTAAGAAGACTGACCTGTCATTGCTAGTGATTTAGCTTGTGAGGTGATAACCTTTTTTCTGTATGTTCATTTGTGTCCTTGATAGATATTTATTGAGTTTGTTGTTATTTTGGTTAGCTGAATCATCACTGAACTAGTAGTCATTTAGTGACTGGTAATGACATGTGGACTGATGGATGGTGATCAGCAAATGCATGGATATCTACAGGAGGAAGACTACAAGCAGCGGCTGCAGGACGAGCAGCTGAGCCATACAGTAACACGGCAGGACCTGGAGTCAGCCCAGACACAGATACAAAATGCTCTCACTCAGCTGGAAGCTCAGGAGAAAGAGAGCAAGGAGAAGATGGACCTTCTACGCCTTGATGTCAGTGATTTGTGTGTACATCATTTATGTGTGTGTGTATGTACAGCATCCGTGTCTCTGTATGTTTGTGTGTGTATGTACAGTGTCCATGTTTCTGTGTGTGTCTCTGTATGTACAGCGTCCATGTTTCTGTGTGTGTGTCTGTGTATGTACAGCGTCCATGTTTCTCTGTGTGTGTCTGTGTATGTACAGCGTCCATGTTTCTGTGTGTGTCTGTGTATGTACAGCATCCATGTTTCTGTGTGTGTGTCTGTGTATGTACAGCGTCCATGTTTCTGTGTGTGTGTGTGTCTGTGTATGTAGAGCGTCCATGTTTCTATGTGTGTGTGTCTGTATGTACAGCATCCATGTTTCTGTGTGTGTGTGTGTGTCTGTGTATGTACAGCGTCCATGTTTCTGTGTGTGTGTGTCTGTGTATGTACAGTGTCCATGTTTCTGTGTGTGTGTCTGCGTATGTACAGCGTCCATGTTTCTCTGTGTGTGTGTGTGTGTGTGTGTGTGTACAGCGTCCATGTTTCTCTGTGTGTGTGTGTGTGTGTGTGTATGTACAGCGTCCATGTTTCTGTGTGTGTGTGTGTGTGTGTGTGTGTGTGTGTGTGTACAGCGTCCATGTTTCTGTGTGTGTGTGTCTGTGTATGTACAGCGTCCATGTTTCTGTGTGTCTGTGTCTGTGTATGTACAGCGTCCATGTTTCTCTGTGTGTGTGTGTGTGTGTATGTATGTACAGCATCCATGTTTCTGTGTGTGTGTGTGTGTCTGTGTATGTACAGCATCCATGTTTCTCTGTGTGTGTGTGTGTGTGTGTGTATGTACAGCGTCCATGTTTCTGTGTGTGTGTGTGTGTGTGTGTGTGTGTGTGTGTGTGTGTGTGTGTGTGTGTATGTACAGCGTCCATGTTTCTGTGTGTGTGTGTATGTACAGCGTCCATGTTTCTCTGTGTGTGTGTGTGTGTGTGTGTATGTACAGCGTCCATGTTTCTGTGTGTGTGTGTCTGTGTATGTACAGCATCCATGTTTCTGTGTGTGTCTGTGTATGTACAGCATCCATGTTTCTGTGTGTGTGTGTGTGTGTCTGTGTATGTACAGCGTCCATGTTTCTCTGTGTGTGTCTGTGTATGTACAGCGTCCATGTTTCTGTGTATGTGTCTGTGTATGTACAGCGTCCATGTTTCTGTGTGTGTGTCTGTGTATGTACAGCGTCCATGTTTCTGTGTGTGTGTCTGTGTATGTACAGCGTCCATGTCTCTTGTGTCTGGGTATGCATGGTGTCCATATCTCTGTGTATGTTTGTGAGTGCGTGTGTGTGTGTGTGTGTGTGTGTGTGTGTGCTTCTGGCCCCCTTCCTCCTCCCCCCCCCTACCACCACCCCTACCATCCCACCTTTTGGTCCCTTTGTACTGTGCTGGTAAGCTTCCTATTACTATAAATACTATTGCTTGTTGAAGATGACAGTTGCCAACTGCATTTCATCAGTGACAAAGGTGGCCAGTGCGTGCTTTAGTCATGTCAAGCTGACAACAGATCACAGAAGCGATAGCCCATTGTGTTTTTGTCGCTTCAGTAAACACGGTGCTTAATGCCCACAGAAACCATCAGGCTTATTAGGGACAGGTAGTCACTTCAGACTTCAGACATGGCTTTTACGCATGGCTGCAGCCAATGACAGAAGGATCAATGACAATTGCTGTCTGATGTGTCATTTTAGCCAAACACAAAGACATTACTGGCAGTAACAATCCACTTTTTTCAACAAAGGGTGAGGAGGTCACTGATAGTTATGGTTCAGTTGTTTCAGCCAAAGCTAAAGAGAACTATGACTGTCAAGGTCCACTAGTTTCAGCCAAAGCCAGAGAGATGCTAACAGTCACAATTCAATGCATCTGTTCTGCTTGACTTGTCAGATAGCAGGCGTGCCCCACAGCCAGAAAGAAAAGGGGTCACAGAGATCACTGGAATTAGGGTCCAGCATCTTTTTGGATCCACACGTTTGGGTGGCATGTGTGGATGAGCCAGAGATAGAGCAGTTACTGACAGTGACAAATGCAGGGTGTCTCTTGTAGCCAGAGATTTATAAAGCAGTTACTGACAGTGACAAACACAGTGTGTCTCTTGTAGCCAGAGATCTGTAAAACAGTCACTGACAGTGACAGTCTTGTTGCAGCCAGAGATTTATAAAGCAGTCACTGACAGTGACAGTCTTGTTGCAGTCAGAGATAAAGCAGTCACTGACAGTGACAGCCTTGTTGCAGTCAGAGATAAAGCAGTCACTGACAGTGACAGCCTTGTTGCAGTCAGAGATAAAGCAGTCACTGACAGTGACAGCCTTGTTGCAGTCAGAGATAAAGCAGTCACTGACAGTGACAGCCTTGTTGCAGTCAGAGATAAAGCAGTCACTGACAGTGACAGTCTTGTTGCAGTCAGAGATAAAGCAGTCACTGACAGTGACAGCCTTGTTGCAGTCAGAGATAAAGCAGTCACTGACAGTGACAGCCTTGTTGCAGTCAGAGATAAAGCAGTCACTGACAGTGACAGCCTTGTTGCAGTCAGAGATAAAGCAGTCACTGACAGTGACAGCCTTGTTGCAGTCAGAGTTAAAGAAGTCACTGACAGTGACAGTCTTGTTGCAGTCAGAGATAAAGCAGTTACTGACAGTGGCAGTCTTGTTGCAGTCAGAGATAAAGCAGTTACTAACAGTGGCAGTCTTGTTGCAGTCAGAGTTAAAGCAGTCACTGACAGTGGCAGTCTTGTTGCAGCCAGAGATAAAGCAGTCACTGACAGTGACAGCCTTGTTGCAGCCAGAGATAAAGCAGTCACTGACAGTGTCAGACCACTGCATCTGTTTCAGCTGACACGCCAGATGGCAGACATGGTTGCCACCAAAGACCAAGCGATCGCTGACCGAGATCAGAAGTTGAGCCGGCTCAAGATGCAAATGGCTGATGCGTTGAAAGGAAATTCATGGTAATTGCCAATCAGCCTGTCTGTCTTTCTGTTCTTGTTATAAACATAATGAAAATTGTGAATGTGTGTGTGTGTGGGTAGGGGGGGGGGGGGCTGTGGGGCTGCTTTTCAGCATGCATCTAACTACCAGCTTAGATAAGCATGGCCCACAGATAGTGAGTGTTGTGAAAGTGGCGTGAGGAGATGTGAGGGTGGAGTTGACCTGCAGTGTTGATTTTGATGTCCTCGTGGTGACTGCTGCTGCTGCTGGTGTTGACACTGTGCAGGTGAGGTACTGGAAGTGTAGTGGCTATGTACTAGCATTGTACCAGTGCTGTATTGCAGTTCTCATGGTTATGTGCTGGCACTGTACTGGTGTTGACACTGTGCAGGTGAGGTACTGGAAGTGTAGTGGCTATGTACTAGCATTGTACCAGTGCTGTATTGCAGTTCTCATGGTTATGTGCTGGCACTGTACTGGTGTTGACACTGTGCAGGTGAGGTACTGGAAGTGTAGTTGCTATGTACTAGCATTGTACCAGTGCTGTATTGCAGTTCTCATGGTTATGTGCTGGCACTGTACTGGTGTTGACACTGTGCAGGTGAGGTACTGGAAGTGTAGTGGCTATGTACTAGCATTGTACCAGTGCTGTATTGCAGTTCTCATGGTTATGTGCTGGCACTGTACTGGTGTTGACACTGTGCAGGTGAGGTACTGGAAGTGTAGTGGCTATGTACTAGCATTGTACCAGTGCTGTATTGCAGTTCTCATGGTTATGTGCTGGCACTGTACTGGTGTTGACACTGTGCAGGTGAGGTACTGGAAGTGTAGTGGCTATGTACTAGCATTGTACCAGTGCTGTATTGCAGTTCTCATGGTTATGTGCTGGCACTGTACTGGTGTTGACACTGTGCAGGTGAGGTACTGGAGGTGTAGTGGCTATGTACTAGCATTGTACCAGTGCTGTATTGCAGTTCTCATGGTTATGTGCTGGCACTGTACTGGTGTTGACACTGGGCAGGTGAGGTACTGGAGGTGTAGTGGCTATGTACTAGCATTGTACCAGTGCTGTATTGCAGTTCTCATGGTTATGTGCTGGCACTGTACTGGTGGTGTACCAGCATTGTGACGGTGATATGTTGGCCCTGTATTTGTGGTATTCTAGCTCTGGCACAGTACTGATGGTATACTGGCCATTTTACAACACCATACTAATGGTGTACTGAATGTGTGGTATTCTAGCTCTGGCACAGTACTGATGGTGTACTGGCCATTTTACAACACCATACTAATGGTGTACTGAATGTGTGCTGACACCATACTGGCAGTGTGCAGACACCATGTTAATGGTGTACTGGCATGGCAGTGTACTGACACAATAGTGGCGGTATACTGGTGATGTACTAGCGATGTACTGGCAGTGCATTGACACCAAACTAGCGATGTACTGGCAGTGCACTGATGCCATATTGGCAGTGTACAGACAGTGTGCTGGTGGTGTACTGGCAGTGTACTGACACCATACCAGTGGTGTACTTCAGTGACACCATACTAGTGGTGTACTGCACTAACACCATACTGGCAGTGTATAGACACCATGCTGGTGGTGCGGTGGCAGTGGACTAACACCATACTGGAAGAGAACTGGTGATGTACCACTGACAGTGTAGTGACACCATACTGACAGTGTGGCAACACCATCCTGGCGGTGTAGTGACTGTCTTGTGTCTGACTGTAGTAAATGTGTTAATTACTGACTGCAGTGACTGACTGTGTTACTGACTATGCTGACTGACTATGCTGACTGACTGTGTTACTGACTGGTGACTGTGTTACTAACTGTGTCACTGACTGCGGACTGATTGTGTTACTGACTGTGGTGACTGTGTTACTGACTGCAGTGACTGACTGTGTTACTGATTGCGGTGACTGACCATGTAACTGTCTGCAATGACTGTTTCTGACTGCAGTGACTGACTGTGTTACTGACTGTGGTGACTGTGTTACTGACTGCGGTGATTGTGTAACTGAGCATGGTGATTGTCTGTGTAACTGACTGTGGTGATTGACTGTGTAACTGACTGTGGCGATTAACTGTGTACCTGACTGTGGCGATTAACTGTGTACCTGACTGTGGTGATTGACTGTGTAACTGACTGTGTAGCTGACTGTGGCGATGAACTGTGTAGCTGACTGTGGCGATGAACTGTGTACCTGACTGTGGTGATTGACTGTGTAGCTGACTGTGGCGATGAACTGTGTAGCTGACTGTGGCGATGAACTGTGTACCTGACGGTGGGCAGGGAGCGGCAGCAGCAGCTGGAGGAGCTGACCAAGGACCTGGCCAGGATCCAGGAGGAGTGCGACATGCTGCGCAGCAAGCTCAAGGCCCTCTCCAAAAGCAAGTCGGTGAGTGACGGGCTCAGTAAACCACGCTGCCCTCAAAGTGCACAGGGACTTGGAATCAAGCCTCTGAGTGACGGGCTCAGTAAACCACGCTGCCCTCAAAGTGCACAGGGACTTGGAATCAAGCCTCTGAGTGACGGGCTCAGTAAACCACGCTGCCCTCAAAGTGTTCAGGGACTTGGAATCAAGCCTCTGAGTGACGGGCTCAGTAAACCATGCTGCCCTCAAAGTGCTCAGGGACTTGGAATCAAGCCTCTGAGTGACGGGCTCAGTAAACCACGCTGCCCTCAAAGTGTTCAGGGACTTGGAATCAAGCCTCTGAGTGACGGGCTCAGTAAACCATGCTGCCCTCAAAGTGTTCAGGGACTTGGAATCAAGCCTCTGAGTGACCGGCACCTTGCCTGGAAAGTGCTGAGTGAATTATTCAGATCCGTTCAAGGAGATAATTGATGTTACATAATTTCCAGATTCTGCAGAATCATTAGCGCTGGCTAGTCTCTCTTAGGAGACTAAGAGTGACCTTTCAAACTCTATACGTATCTAGGTGCATATCGGTTTGGTTGTCTTTAATTAAGTTGTGGCAGCAGTAGCAGAAAGGATAAATGCTAAAACTGTGTGTGCTTGCTATGTGGATAGACAAGATCATGAACATAATGCTTTAAGTAGCCTTGGCATTTATTCATGGGAGATAATTGACACCTTTTTTTTTTAAACAAAAACCTTAATGTTCACCTTCTCTCAAGTGTTAAGCAAACTCCATGAAATTGCATATGAGAACCTCTGCCAGCTCAGTTGTTTAATGTACAAGTTTTTAGGACCTTGGACTTTTTTAAATACAGGTTTGTTGTTGTTTTTCACACATTATAAATGTGAGCCATCTAAGCATTTGCTCTGTTTATTAAAGTATAGGGGAATGAATGTTTTTCATAAAAGGAAATAAACGTTTATGCAGAATACATTATAAACGTTTATGCAGAATACATTATATGTGGGTCCTCTGATGCAACATTTTGCTGTCAATGATCACGACCACTGTGTTTTGTGACAGGGTCAGTGTGGGAACTGTGCAGAGTCTGCTGCGCGGGCAGAGAAGTTGGCAACGATGGTGAAGGAGCGGGAAGTGACCATCAAGGAACTCAAGTCTCTGTGTGTGCGGTTTGAAACCCAGCTTACTCAGCAAGATGTGCTGCTCAAACAGTGGGCTGACAGCAAGGGTCACAAAATCACCTTACCAAAGTGACCTTGACCAAAATTCCAGAGAAAAAAGATTTAAAAAATCTGTTTGAGTGGGGAGATGGCCCTTGCATGAGACTAGCTGCTGAAAGCCAGGGTCATCAGAAAGGGTGATGTTACCATGGCAACAGTGACCCACACCAGGGCTGTGAAACTGTCAGCTGTGGTTTGTGTGACAAGTTCGGAGCTTTGCTATCTCAGCAGCATTTACTACACAAAAATCCAGTTTTCCTTTAGATCTGAGAGACAGTCAAAGTACCAAAACCTTCTGTCACTTCCCTTTCTCACACACACACACACACACACAATCATCACATGTTACCATGCCAAAGTGACAAAACTAGCCTGTTGACAATTGTCAGAATCCTCAGATCTGGACAGAATTGAAAATTAGATCCAATGCATTTGTGATGAAGAGGTCACCTCCAGGAAAAAGAACTGTGGACAAGACCACTGGTGGTTTGGAGCACCTGCATCCAGCCATGCTCTGTGTAAGGAACTCTTGTGGACTGGTCACAGGGGGCTGACCCATGTATGATGCAATGCTTTACTTAACGTAAATTCACATCTTTAGGGTTTGCGGAGGGGACTGGGTGTAGCTGTATCTGTGATAGCTGTCAGGACTGGGTGAAGCTGTAGCTGTGATAGCTGTTGGGACTGGGTGAAGCTGTAGCTGTGATAGCTGTTGGGACTGGGTGAAGCTGTAGCTGTGATAGCTGTTGGGACTGGGTGAAGCTGTAGCTGTGATAGCTGTTGGGACTGGGTGAAGCTGTAGCTGTGATAGCTGTTGGGACTGGGTGTAGCTGTAGCTGTGACAGCTGTGGGGACTGGGTGTAGCTGTGTCTGTGATAGCTGTGGGGACTGGGTGTAGCTGTGTCTGTGACAGCTGTGGGGACTGGGTGTAGCTGTATCTGTGACAGCTGTGGGGACTGGGTGTAGCTGTAGCTGTGACAGCTGTGGGGACTGGGTGTAGCTGTGTCTGTGATAGCTGTGGGGACTGGGTGTAGCTGTGTCTGTGATAGCTGTGGGGACTGGGTGTAGCTGTATCTGTGACAGCTCTGAGGGCTGGGTGTAGCTGTAGCTGTGAGGACTGGGTGTAGCTGTGTCTGTGATAGCTGTGGGGACTGGGTGTAGCTGTAGCTGTGAGGGCTGGGTGTAGCTGTAGCTGTGAGGACTGGGTGTAGCTGTGTCTGTGATAGCTGTGGGGACTGGGTGTAGCTGTAGCTGTGAGGGCTGGGTGTAGCTGTAGCTGTGAGGACTGGGTGTAGCTGTGTCTGTGATAGCTGTGGGGACTGGGTGTAGCTGTAGCTGTGAGTGGTGAGCATGGACATTGTTGGCTACTTAGCAGACTGCCACAAATGAACCCCAATTGTATTGCAATGAAAATACATCAGTGTTTGTACGGAGCTGTAGGTGGAGATGTGCCCTCCCTGCTACAGCCCACCCTGCTTTTCCATTTGGAGGGACAGTCACATCTGCCCCCTTCCTCACCTCTTCCATTTTGAGACAGTCACATCTGCCCCCTTCCTCACCTCTTCCATTTTGAGACAGTCACATCTGCCCCCTCCCTCACCTCTTCCATTTTGAGACAGTCACATCTGCCCCCTCCCTCACCTCTTCCATTTTGAGACAGTCACACCTGCCCCCTTCCTCACCTCTTCCATTTTGAGACAGTTAATCTGCCTCCTCCCCAACCTCTTCCATTTTGAGAGACAGTTACATCTGCCTGCTCCCTCACCTCTTCCAGTTTGAGGATCAGTCCAACTTACAATCTTTTGCTGATGTAATTAGCTTTTGTGATCAACAACATGCTCATTGCTGTTCACTCACTATTTCAAAAACACCTCCCATATTATTGTTATCATCTTCATTCATTGGTCTACGGCTGGTCTGTTTCAACCCCTAAAGAACTGTATAACCCCAAGACTGATATTTTTTTTTTTTACCTTCATGTTTGCTGTCTGCCTCCAGTTAATCCGTCCAGCAAGTGCCATGAGCATTAGTCCTTTTTCACAGATGTAATCTGCACAACACAGCCATGGTTGGCTGACTGAATTGCACTCTATCTACCCAAGTAAGTTGATTCATGGGGGGGGGGGGCTTGTTTTGCAGTGGGTGTGATTTTATTTTGTCAGCTGTCAGCTGTGTATATCTGCCTGTGTGGATCCCAGTGCAGCATGTCACTGATGGATATTTTATTCCTCCTAGTCCTAACAGTGAGAAACAATGCGTGTGCACAGGGAACAAACTAAATGGGCAAAAACGTCTGTGCACTGGAAGCGGGGACAAGAAGGAGAAAATGTCTGTGCACTGGAAGTGGGGACAAGAAGGAGAAAATGTCTGTGCACTGGAAGTGGGGACAAGAAGGAGAAAATGTCTGGGCGCAGGGAAAAAACCAAATGGGAGAAACTGTCTGTGTAGAGAGGAGAAGCAGGAGAAAATGTGCACAGGGTAAAAACAGAATGGGAGAAAAGGCTGTGCACAGGGTAAAAACAGAATGGGAGAAAAGGCTGTGCACAGGGTAAAAACAGAATGGGAGAAAAGGCTGTGCACAGGGTAAAAACAGAATGGGAGAAAAGGCTGTGCACAGGGTAAAAACAGAATGGGAGAAAAGGCTGTGCACAGGAAAAAAGCAAAACAGGAGAAAATGTGTGTGCACAGGGGAAAAACAGGAGAAAATGTGTGTGCACAGGGGAAAAACAGGAGAAAATGTGTGCGCACAGGGGAAAAACAGGAGAAAATGTGTGTGCACAGGGGAAAAACAGGAGAAAATGTGTGCGCACAGGGGAAAAACAGGAGAAAATGTGTGCGCACAGGGGAAAAACAGGAGAAAATGTGTGCGCACAGGGGAAAAACAGGAGAAAATGTGTGCGCACAGGGGAAAAACAGGAGAAAATGTGTGCGCACAGGGGAAAAACAGGAGAAAATGTGTGCGCACAGGGGAAAAACAGGAGAAAATGTGTGCGCACAGGGGAAAAACAGGAGAAATGTGTGCGCACAGGGGAAAAACAGGAGAAAATGTGTGTGCACAGGGGAAAAACAGGAGAAAATGTGTGTGCACAGGGGAAAAACAGGAGAAATGTGTGTGCACAGGGGAAAAACAGGAGAAAATGTGTGTGCACAGGGGAAAAACAGGAGAAAATGTGTGTGCACAGGGGAAAAACAGGAGAAAATGTGTGTGCACAGGGGAAAAACAGGAGAAAATGTGTCATACTCATACTGGTGACACTGACAGGAAGACTACAGTGATTTTTACTGAGTTACCTGTCATGGCTGTACTGCTGATGTGATATTCTTTAATAACACTGTGTGGTATTTTTGTATACTAATTATTCACAGGGTATTTTCACCACTGTGTGTGTGTGTTAAGGGAGATTGGGGGTGATGGTCTCATTTTGTACAGGTGTTTTAAGTATATTTCTTTAAAAAATTGAATATCTGTGACGGTAGAGGTCTTAAGATCTGTTCATTGTTCTTAAAATATTTCAAAGCTGTTTGCCATTCTTAGAGCATTTCAAAGCTGTTCACCATTTCAAAGCTGTTCACTGTTCTTAAAGCATTTCAAAGCTGTTCTGTGTGCTTAAAACATTTCAAAGCTGTTCACCATTCTTAAAATGTTTCAAAGCTGGTAGGACCACAGCCATGGAAGGTGAGATTCAGAGCCGAGATTCAGTGCTCAGTGTGGAACCATCAGTTGACTGATGTCGTGCATGCCATTTTGTCAAGCGTTAGTTTGCATGGTACATTGCGTGACTGTGCAGTGTTCCGCATCGTGGTGTACTGCTGATGAATAAATGTATTTTGGTGATAGTATTTTGGCAATAGTACGCATGACCGGCAGTTCATGGTTGACTTCCATCTGTAAGCAAAGTGTTTCTATGTATTTTACTGCTTGGTGAAGTCAGCCAGCAGCCACTGCACAAGGTGCTTGCAACTTGTGTCGTGACTTAATTCCCCAACACACAAGCTGTTTGGTGAAGTCAGCCAGCAGCCACTGCACAAGGTGCTTGCAACTTGTGTCGTGACTTAATTCCCCAACACACGAGCTGTTTGGTGAAGTCAGCCAGCAGCCACTGCACAAGGTGCTTGCAACTTGTGTCGTGACTTAATTCCCCAACACACGAGCTGTTTGGTGAAGTCAGCCAGCAGCCACTGCACAAGGTGCTTGCAACTTGTGTCGTGACTTAATTCCCCAACACACGAGCTGTTTGGTGAAGTCAGCCAGCAGCCACTGCACAAGGTGCTTGCAACTTGTGTCGTGACTTAATTCCCCAACACACGAGCTGTTTGGTGAAGTCAGCCAGCAGCCACTGCACAAGGTGCTTGCAACTTGTGTCGTGACTTAATTCCCCAACACACGAGCTGTTTGGTGAAGTCAGCCAGCAGCCACTGCACAAGGTGCTTGCAACTTGTGTCGTGACTTAATTCCCCAACACACGAGCTGTTTGGTGAAGTCAGCCAGCAGCCACTGCACAAGGTGCTTGCAACTTGTGTCGTGACTTAATTCCCCAACACACGAGCTGTTTGGTGAAGTCAGCCAGCAGCCACTGCACAAGGTGCTTGCAACTTGTGTCGTGACTTAATTCCCCAACACACGAGCTGTTTGGTGAAGTCAGCCAGCAGCCACTGCACAAGGTGCTTGCAACTTGTGTCGTGACTTAATTCCCCAACACACGAGCTGTTTGGTGAAGTCAGCCAGCAGCCACTGCACAAGGTGCTTGCAACTTGTGTCGTGACTTAATTCCCCAACACACGAGCTGTTTGGTGAAGTCAGCCAGCAGCCACTGCACAAGGTGCTTGCAACTTGTGTCGTGACTTAATTCCCCAACACTTGAGCTGTTTGGGCCCAGTGCTCAAGGACTGCTCAGACCTTATCTCAAACAGATCTTGCGTCAGCATAGCTGTGTGCTTGAAATGGCTCAGAGCATCGGTTTTAACCTGTCCCCTCCACAGATGTACCGCATCTGCCAGCCAATGAGCACTTGCCACTTGGACTGAAGTGAAGGAAAGGCCAGAGGTCAAGAGGGATGTAACTCTTGAGTATTGGGATGACTGAATACTTCTACCTTCGCTTCTGTCAGTTTTGGGTTTTGGTGTATCATGTGGCATCCGGTATTTTTAACAGGCTCAACTGCAGGGGGTTTGAACCATCCTCCTCAACCACATGGCCAAAACTGCTGGTGTGTCAGCGCATCTGCTCTGCTCCCACTGTGGCTCACCATTCTCTCAGTTTAACAAGTGCAGCCAGTGAATTTCCCTACAATTCTGTCATTTTCACCCACTGAGACACAAATTCACAGCTGGAAGTCTGCGGGTCTTGCATGCTTGTTGTCTCATACAAGAAACTATACAGACAGCCAGTACAATTTTTCATTACTGGATACAATGCACATGCGTCATATTTTTTGTTGCCATGTTTTTGTTTTTATTTTTCTGTCAATATTCAGTGGCTTTCTGCTATCTTAACTATTACTGCCATTGTAATCATTTATTTGTTTTTCAGAGAAAAAGTTGAGAAATAAAACCAAAAAGTATGAGTAATATATTTGAAATAAAAACCAAAAAAAAGAAAGAAATAGTATGGGTTCATGTATGTAGATATGTGTAAACCAGAGAGTAAGGGGGAGGAAGGGGTGCAGTCTGTCCTCTCGCCCCTTCTCAGTTTCACACACACACACACATAATACAGTACTATACACACACACATACACACACACACATAGTATGGTACTATACACACACACACATACTATGGTACTATACACACACAGAGTTTAATAAGAAAATGCAGTCAAATCCTTCAGCAATGCCTGTGGCCATTTATTCAGTGTTGTGTTTGTTGCACATGGTTGAACAGCTCATCAACTCTCTCACTGATCCTCTCAAAGGTTGGTTTCCAGGTACTCGTTTCATTCTCTCTCCTTTCACAGCTGTCATCTGTGTGTCCCACTGTCTTAGGGTCTGTGTCAGCTGCCTGTCCCAGTCTACAGTGGCTGGCTGTCCCATTGTCTGTCAGTTGCCTGTCCCACCATGTCATCAGTCTATCACACCATCCACACCAGCTTTCTGTCCTACTGCCTACTCAGTTCTCTACCCCTGTCAGCTGTCTGTGCTACCATCGTTGTCAGTTATCTCACTGTTTCTCCTACCACCCGTGTCAGTTATCTCACTGTTTCTCCTACCACCCGTGTCAGTTATCTCACTGTTTCTCCTACCACCTGTGTCAGTTATCTCACCATCAGCCTCAGCTGTCTAATTTATGTTCTGCATTAGCTGTCTACACCACTGTCAATGTCAGCTATCTCACCTGTCTATCCCACTATTTCAGCTGTCGGTCACACTGTCTCAACTGTCATTTGTCTGTTATGCTGTCTATTCATCTGTCTAAAATGCCCACTGTCAATCAAATTGTCTGGGGAAAAAACATATCTATCCCACTGTCTAAATGTCAGCTGTCTATCTAAATGTCAGCTGTCTCCCCCCTGTCTAAAATGTCAGCTGTCTCCCCCCTGTCTAAAATGTCAGCTGTCTATCCCACTGTCTATTTCGGGTTCATCCCGCTCCTCTGGTTCCTGAAAAACAAGAACAAATCTTAAATCAGGAAAATGGTTGGTTAGCAGGTGGGTTTGTTACTTGGTTGATGAATTCATTCAGGATGGCAATTTGTTTTTCATGTCCAGTCATAATTTGTATTTAATGTCCAGTCAACCATGACAGTTATATCAGGGGTGATCAAAAGGATGATGTTAAGTGCATCTTTCATCAATTTATGAAGAAATGCAATGAGATACGTTAACTCTAGATAACGGGCTGCCATGGCACTAAAACGAGCAGAGAGGCCATGGAGCAATTTTGTCAACATCTCACAAGAAAAACTTGTGTGAATATATTGGAAAAACCTTAGGATGAATCACTGCTCTGCTTCTACGCTGTGGGTTGTAAATGCAACCAAACACAACAGTGGCTAAAAATTAATCTTTACACATTAATAATTAATTTACACATGCTCCCATGCACTTACATATGTTTTGTAAAGTGATATGGTCTGGGGACTGGGCATGAAAAACCATTACTTACACACGCACACCTCACACAAACATGACAAACCATAACTTACACATGTGCACAACCTCACACAAACATGACAAACCATAACTTACACATGCACACAACCTCACACAAACATGAGAAACCATTACTTGGACACACACACACACACACAAACATGAGAAACCATTCTTACACACACACACAGAAACAATCACCACACAGATATCACACAAACACACCCACCCACGAGAAACCATTCCTTAGACACACAAACATGAGAAATCCTTACACACACACACACACACACAAACAGTCACCACACAGATATGACACAAACACACCCACCCGCTGTTCCTTGGGTTCCAAGTCCTCCCCATACTGAATGGCCATGTCGACCTGTATCAGCACGTCGCTGATGCTGTCCTCATCCGTCGGGTCCAGGGGCAAGAACCGTACCAGGCTGTAGTCGTCCACCTACCACACCAGGGGGGAACGGAGTGTCAGTGTTTCTGTGACATACCTTAGAGGCATCTACAGGGGGGAACAGAAGTGTGCAGTTTTCTGGCAGACTGTAGAGTGTTTACCTACAACCACACCAGGGGGGAACGGAGTGTCAGTATTTTTGTGACGTACTGTAGCGTTGTTTAAACAACCACACCACAGGGGAACGGAGTGTCAGTATTTTTGTGACGTACTGTAGCGTTGTTTAAACAACCACATCACAGGGGAACGGAGTGTCAGTATTTTTGTGACGTACTGTAGCGTTGTTTAAACAACCACACCACAGGGGAACGGAGTGTCAGTATTTTTGTGACGTACTGTAGCGTTGTTTAAACAACCACACCACAGGGGAACGGAGTGTCAGTATTTTTTGTGATGTACTGTAGAGTCGTCTACCTATAACCACACCAGGGGAAACAGAAGTGTATATGTTTCTACCAGACTACAGAGTCAACACACAAGGGAGTTAATTAGTACTTGAAATACGTAACACAAGTACAACAACAAAGACCTGGGTCACCTATAGTAACTCTCACCTGGTATGGATGTAAATACAAGGTATGTGTAAATACAAGGTATGTGTAAATACAAGGTACATCAATTCTCCCAGAGGTTTAGCATCAAAGAGTTGTCTACCTACAACCACACCAGGGAGAACTGGAGTGTCTGTGTGCTTCTTCTGGGACACTGCAGGACAGCTATATCTTCTGGGACACTGCAGGACAGCTATATCTTCTGGGACACTGCAGGACAGCTATATCTTCTGGGACACTGCAGGACAGCTATATCTTCTGGGACACTGCAGTACAGATGTATCTTCTGGGACACTGCAGTACAGATGTATCTTCTGGGACACTGCAGGACAGCTATATCTTCTGGGACACTGCAGTACAGATGTATCTTCTGGGACACTGCAGTACAGATGTATCTTCTGGGACACTGCAGGACAGCTATATCTTCTGGGACACTGCAGTACAGATGTATCTACTGGGACACTGCAGGACAGCTATATCTTCTGGGACACTGCAGGACAGCTATACCTTCTGGGACACTGCAGGACAGCTATACCTTCTGGGACACTGCAGGACAGCTATACCTTCTGGGACACTGCAGGACAGCTATATCTTCTGGGACACTGCAGTACAGATGTATCTTCTGGGACACTGCAGTACAGCTTATCTTCTGGGACACTGCAGTACAGCTTATCTTCTGGGACACTGCAGTACAGCTTATCTTCTGGGACACTGCAGTACAGCTGTATCTTTTGGGACACTGCAGCACAGCTATCTAAAACCACACATAAGGGTGTCTCTGATCTTCTGACCCACCAACATAAACTGATACATTTGTCTGACTTTTTTTACAATCCAACATAAATCAATAATTTTAAGGAATGACTGCCGCATCCAGATAAAACAATACTACTTAACTGTGTTCAAAGTTATGACTGCCGCATCCAGATAAAACAATACTACTTAACTGTGTTCAAATGTTTACTGTGTTTTGATTTGCATAAACAGAACCAAAAGACTCCTAAAAATGTGAAGGTTGCTGAGGTTACCATGGACGCAATAGCAGCATTGAGAGCTTTGTAGCGGTAAGCAAACTTTGTGTCATCAAACTCCTCGGCCAGCAGGGTCCCAACATCAGGATCCAGGTATCTGGGAAACACAGTCTCTTAGTTTTAATCACAACACATCAGCTGAGATTTGGAAAGCGATATCAAACAGCTAGTGAAGAGGAGGCAGAACAGTCACAGCAACAGGTCTCTTAGTTTCAATCACAACACAGCTGAGATTTGGAAAGCGATATCAAACAGCTAGTGAAGAGGAGGCAGAACAGTCACATGTTTCCCGGGCAGTCATCTATTATTGCATGCCTTCGAGAATGCTGTTTTTTCCCCCCTCTATCACAGTATCAGTGTCACCTTTACTCACCTCTCTCTTCCATTTACTACTTCTGAATTGTGTGCGTGTGTGTGTTCTATATCCCCCTATTCCTTTCCTGCCCTTGTCCTGTTTCTTCCATTTATGTCCTTTGTCCTATCACCAGTCCTGTCCCTGTTCCATCTGCAATTGTTTCAAATGCTGCCTGCTACAAGTGCTACCTGCCCCATAGTTTTTTGTCCATCTGTTTGTCTTTCCTTCCCTGTTGTTTTCTGTCCTACCTGTCTGGGTCACTTCCCTGTCCTGCCTTTGACTTTGTCCTGTCCATCCACTTACTGGTTTCTTGTCCCACCCCTCAAGCTGTTTCCTGTCCTATCCATCCCCACCTCTTCACCTGTGTCTGGAGTGTCCTACCATTATACCTGTCTTGTCCTTTGTCCTATCTTTGTACCTGTCTTGTCCTACCTTTCTGTGACATGTCCTATCTTTCTACCTGTCTTGTTGTACCTTTGTACCTGTTGTGTCCTATCTTTCTACCCATCTTGTCCTACCTTTCTATGTGACATGTCCTACCCTTCTACCTGTCTTGTCCTACCTTTCAACCTACTATGTCCTATCTTTCTACCCATCTTTTCCTACCTTTCTACATGTCATGTCCTACCTTTCCACCTGTCTTGTCCTACCTTTCTACCTGTCTTGTCCTACCTTTCTACCTGTTTTGTCCTACCTTTCTACCTGTCTTGTCCTACCTTTCTACCTGTGTCCCATCTGCCCAACTGTAGCAACTAGCATGTCCTATCCTACCTGTCCAGCTGTTTCTTGTCCTTCTTGCTGAGGAGGTCCAGCTTGGACATGATGTTGACATGGGGGAGCTCCAGGTTGACCATGGTGGAGAGCGCTGTCATCATGCCGGACACAAATTTGGACGGCTCCAACAGGAACTGGGCGTCCAGGAGGAAGACGCCACACAGCCGGAAGTTCCAGTTCTGCAACTTGTCGGCCAGCTGCCGCATGACGGGGATGTGTGTGTACAGCTCGATCTGACCTGCAGTGCCAGCAGCCAGAGGGTTAAACTCAAAAGGGATCAAAAGCAAAGAAGCCTCTTGGGGTTTATCAATACAAACAGCATATAAAAAATATACAGACCATCGTTTTTCACTCAATTTCAGGCCATGTTTGGGGCCTAGTGATAGGAATGCTTGCCTTTTTTCTCTTTTTTTTTTTTAAACAGTCATTTTTCGCTCAATTTGTTTGTTTTGCAAGTGTAATAAATGGATAATATATATCTCATTGGTAGGCCCACAGAAACAGCTGGGGATAAGGGGATATCCTAGCGCTTGTCAGAAATGAGTTAAAAAATCAAACCTGGTAAGTCAAACAAAATGTAGTCATCTTCTACTTCATCCAGTTGTTCCTCCAGCCAGTCCAGGTTCTGGATGAGGTACCTTCGGAAACCATCAGAAAAAAACTGTCAGGGCAGGTACTGCAGTTCGAACAAGGCAATCTCCCTCTCACATGCACCTGTCAGGAGACACCACTGGCACTGTCTTACAATGCCAACATAGTAACAAGATTCTACTGCCATGGGACCGTCAACATGTGCATATTTGTGCCACAGGGAACTTCAGTTTTGCACATCTGAATGGGCGGGGGGAGAGAAGTAATGACCTTGAAGCCATAATTTGAACCCACAACTTTATCCTGAGTTCAACATATTAACCACTCAGCCACCCAGCTTCAGTGCACACCACTCTGGATGTAGATGCAAATAAACTGCAATCAGCAATCTTCAATATGTTGCACACAAAACAACAACAAAAACATGTGATGTGCAATGAGTCTTAGGAGTGTATTATACTATTAATCACTAAAAAGCAATTTTAATAATCAGCACTATTTCTACATATAATGTATTAATTATTATAACCATCAAAAATAAGTAATATTAATCATCAGTAATATCTATGTGCATATATATAATTATCTGTATTATTAGTAGTATATGAATCTTATTGATATAAATACATGTCCACTCACTCCATGCAAAAAACAAGTCCTCCATTTGGTCCAAAGTGCAAAGCCTCATCCTCCATGGCATCATCAATGTGAATCAGCTCTCGGATATCTGAAAGTGAAAACTTTCTTTTAACCATCAAAAAACATAAAGCAGTTAAATAATATTGTATGGCTCCCCCCCCCCCCCCCCCCCCCCCATCCCATGTGTTTGTAACATTATGACAGGAAGTTATGAAATAGATACTGAATAAGGAATGAGTGCGGAGAGAATGATGTAGGTGATAAATCACAGTGACCAGGATAATCAGCCAAGCTCAGTATTTGATCTAAAAGTAAAACTGTAAAAGGAGAATCATGAAGAAATTAGCAAAGTATTATGATTTACAGCAATGTGTGACAGGGTGCACGGTTGAGGACTGGTGCCAAGAGGATGTCAGGTACGTGGGCTACGTCAGGTATGGACGAGCAATGGACGTCACTTTTCAGATGCTAGACAGGCGTCTGCCAGTCAGGAGGACCTAGGACTTCCCCTCCAATTTATTTGTTCTCAGGAGGCAAAGGTGATCGCAGACCACTTCATGAGAACAACATCAGTGCTAAGGGACAGTACTGTGCTGGGAGAGTTCTGGTCTAATGAGTGAGCTGTGTAGTTAGACTCTAGCATGAGAGTGTGTATGTGTAGTGCTTGGACTCTGAAGCATGAGTACATGTGTGTTATTGTTAACCTAAATATAACGAGAGAACAACCCATAATCAGTCATAAAATAACTTGCATTTTTGTCATTTGCTACATTAAAAGGTCATAACAAATATTGGTGTTTGTTGACTGTTGTGCACACAAGCATGTCCTTCTAGATTAGCCAGTTTAATTATAGTAGTGCATTTCTTTATAACCTGCATACAGTGTTAAATGACTAGACCTGGCACAGACCTGCACACATCACAGCCTGTACTAAAGCCAGTTATGGGCTGGAGCCAAAGACTTATGGACACAGCCTCTGAGTCAGTAAGTACTGTCAATGGTTTGACACACACAGCTGCCTGTATAGTACTAAACAGACAGGCCAACAAATATGCATGCTTTTTCAGTAGTAAACAGGTATATATTGCTGTAAAAAATATATTTTAAAAAACAGGAAGGCAGTCACCAAACATTTGATAATTGTATGTCAACTTGGTGTTTTTCTTTATTTTGTCATTTTTATAATATCTCTCTCTCTCAACACATGTACTGAACTGATGTTGTCCTGACCAAAGTGAAACAGCTAGACCCACAAATCTACATAGCATATTAAAGGGCTAGACCCATACATCTGCCTGCAAAGTAATGTATTAATTTAAAGGGCTACAGCCATACATTTATGATTCATATAGGCATGGCTTTTTTTTTTTTGCTTTTTTTTTTTTTTTACATATATATATAAGCTAAAGGTCTAGACCCAAGAACTATACCACATTACCAGGCAGTACAGACCTGCATGCACAGGGTAATCAAAATGCTCTGCTGCTGGGTCCAGGTTGACAACTTGCACAGAGCGTCTCAGCACCTCACAGTGCCTCACAATGTTGCTGCAGTAGGTTGACTGAAATAAAAATTCAAATCAGAATCGGTTGAATGACCTGTCACTGTCAGCAGAAGAAAGGATTCTGATATTACTTTTTATTAGTCACAGTGATAAACATACCTGTTTGGGTTTTTTGTTTTGTTGTTGTTTTTGGAGGGGTCGGTTTTTGCTTTTTGTAGCATACTGAAAAATCCTATGAGCATGCTCGAGGTGGCGTTTGGATACGAATTAAGTAGTTTTTAAGAAACCTTATGCCAGATACCTGGATGCTGCAAGTTACGGTCCAACAGATAGACTGAGATACAGATAGCTCTAGTGTATGCAGATTGAGAGAAAGGGGGCGTATGTCTAAGAGTGTGTATGTGCGTGTAGTTCATGATTTAGAATTATTGAGATATGTTCTTCGTTGTGCGATCGAACGACAGCTTTAATTTCCCACTGGGATTAATAAAGTATATATATATTGTTATTGTTACACAGTGTGACAGTAACTAGTAAGTGAACACCACTTTAGTCTTACCTTTCCACAACCCGCGGGTCCCATTACTAGCTGGCCGTACCGCGGCATTTTTAGGTACAGTAGTGAAAGCCTCTTGATTGATTCACGCTATAAACTTCACCGATCAAACATCTGTGACAACACAAAACCAAAGAAACGTTCTTCTTTACGTTTTATTTCCCTCCCTGCTGGAAGCCATGCTGTTTTGTTTTGAGAGAGTAGTTATTAAATGTTTAGTGAGCGTGCAGTATAGACTTGAATGAGACTGTCCTTAAGATAATTTTGCACACCATACTTACACATAATTTCAGTACGTGTATGGATACATGTGCTTTTGTCTGTTTCTTCTGTGTAAAAGATTACTGAGTGAATACTCAAAGCATTGTATGAGTGACAATGATACCTCCCTATATGTCACGTGACAACCAGGAAGTCGGCGGAAGTAGAGAAAGAGGGTGTCTGCTCTTTCAGTACGAGAGCCAAACAAGCAACAAGATGCCGGTAAGCTAGTTATTGCCGTACATATAGTATTACGATTTGTTGATTTATCGTCGAATCCATCATCAGTTATATTTAACTCTATTCTATAGCCTTTCAAAGGCACATATTGAGGAGAATTCTAGTGAGTGTCTTCTCTTAGGTGACTCAGCCATGGTCGGTTACACATCTCAAATTCTCAGCTACTTCCGTGAGGCACCTTGCGAGTGTTATGTGTGTCTCAAACTGCAATCAGAATGAATTCCGCTAGCGTTTTCTCAATGTCGGAATGAATTCTGCATTAAGACTGGCATTAAGATGGAAACCATGGAGGCTAATACAATAGTAATACTATAATTATTAGCAAGCTGCTGACTGAACATGTTGCTCATTGATTGTATTTACTATTTAGTGTCAGTCTGAGTCTCCATCAGTCTATGTCTACATAATGTCACCACTCAAATCTTTTTCTTGCCTGTTTTTAAGCAGATCCCCCAGAAGTAACATAATAATCTAGCAACTGATAGTGGTCAATAAAAAATAAATTTAAAATGGTCTTCTCAAAATATGTTTAAAAAAACAAACACTTTCAGCTAACAAACAGAAGAGATGAAAATGGAAATCTAGAAATGGAATTAAAGATTGTGTTAAAACGTGGCTGAACATTAACCACATCACAGTACACAATAACACATATTGTATATTTTAAAACTCAAAGAACAGTTATTGAAAATACAAAAGTTACATAATAAACTAGTAATTTACACATACACATTGGTGGGGGTTTTCCCATTCAGCTGAAGCATGCATATATATATATATTATGCCTCATGCTGGACATCTAACGCTAAGTAGCTGCAGTGTGTCACAGAAGGCTTACTGTAGGCATTTTGTATAACTTCATCAGTGTTTCCAGCCCTTTGTACCACAGTAGCATTCTCTGTTTGATCTGATTCCCTGTGTGTAAGACTGTTGATGATCACTTTTATATTAACGCTATTCTCCACTCTCAAACAGACTCACTGTGCATGCATGTGATTCTACATGAGTGAAGAGATTTTTACAGCATATTTTTGAATATCCACCAAATTGGTGTCCTTAAGCACTGGCATGGCTGGTGCCACATTAAACTGCTGCCATCTCTGTACATTCTGTGTACACCATACAACCATGCACCATGTCACTTCATGCAAATCCACATATAATATATATTTTTATGTGTGTGTGTGTGTAGGGTGCATGTGTGTTTAGCTGTAACCTGCCACCTGCACTTTTGGCAGAATGACCAGGATCTTTTACGTGCTATTGCGGTAACACATGTGTGGAACGGATACCAAAATAAGAGTGTAACACACTCACTGAGAGGGAACTTTTTGTTGCTTACAGGCCTACCACTCACAGTACACCAACCCACCCAAGCTGGTGGGGAATATGGCCCTGCTGCCCCTGAAAACTTCCTACAAAGGACCAGCCCCAAAAGAGAGTAAGTAAAGCACACAGAAACACTCCTTTACAGTTACACTCCCCCACCTGCATGTAAACACACGCATGCACGCACACACACACACACATGTACACATGCACACACACACACAGAGAATGGAATGGGGGGGGGGGGGGGGGAGACTTATGGTAGTACTGTTTGTGGAACTGTTTTAACACAGTTTTGAAGATACTGGATGATTAAATGTGACAGATGTCAGAAGGGGGGGAAAACAGAAGGGAGAGAATTCTGTTGGAGCACAGTAAGAGAAAGCGTTGGCCAAAGGTTTTAGTTTGCCTGAAAGGGATGTACACAGTGGGAAGGTAAGAGATATGGCATATAGGTAGGAGATGAGTCAGAGAAGAAAATGTTACAGATAGCTGACAGTTTGTAGTCTATTCTGGCTTGAGAGTTTGTAGTCTATTCTGGCTTGAGAATTTGTAGTCTATTCTGGCTTTGACAGGTAACCAATGAAGAGGTTGCACCTGATCACTTGCATGCTTTGAAAACCAGTATTGCCGCAGAGTTGTGAACTTTGTGTAGTCTGCTGAGAAGGTAAAGTGGGCAGTCAGATAGATTGATAGACAGAAGAGAATTACAATAGTCACAGACTAAAGAGTTTTGGCTGCTGCAGCAGCCAGGCACTGATGAACAGAGCTGATTCATCTGATTTCCACATAAGCACAATGGCAGGCAGTTGAAATGTTCTTGTCAATAGCCAGTATTATCTGAAAGCAGAAAACTAGGGTTGCAAGGACAGGTAGTGAATGGAATGTCAGCAGTAGCAACATGAAGAGAAGTGGGCTGAGTGGCAGGAAAAATGGTTCTGTCTAACTTCCTAAGGAGAGCCACAGTCTTGTAGTCAGTAAGTAGCCATAAAGCACAAGTCATTAGAAACAGAAACAACAACGCAGAGAACAAATCCAGTCTGTGCCTTCAGCTTTGCCAAAGCAACATATAGGAGGGCAAAGGAAACTCCAAAGTGTCATCCAGTAATATCTTTCAGATGTATGGGTGTTGGTGCATCAGTTGGTAGAGTTGTTACAGTTGTGTTAACATTAATTAAATGCCTTTTTTGTGTTTCAGTGGGGGACGCCGATATCATTGATGAAGCCATCTATTACTTCAAGGCCAACATTTTCTTCCGTAACTATGAAATCAAAGTGAGTGTTTGGTTTGGCAGCACATACTGGCAGTCTCTAAAGACAGAACCCAAGTCAGACATGAGGCTTTTAGTGACAGAGCCTCATTTCTTTTCCTACTGAGAGAGCTAAATTAATACTGATATAGTTTTTCAATGAAAAGGTGTATCATAATTATGGCATGCTCATTCCTTTTTATGTGTTGATTTTTTATTTTTTATGTTCATTGTCTTTTTTGGCTGGTGAAGCTTTTTGTTTGACTGGTAGAGCCTGTGCTGTGCCTTTCCTGGTAGAACCTTCAGTGACACAACCTGAAACTTAACAAAGGCTTTAGCAGTGGATCCTGTGGTGTGCTGACAGTGCTTGTAGTGGCAGAGTCTTTAGCTTTAGAGACTTAGTGTTGTGCTGTAAGGCGGGAAGCTGTCAAACCAGTGCATTAACCCCTTTTCGAGGGATGACCGCTAGAATCCAGTATGTCCCTTCTTATTTCCACTAAAAATACATAGTTCTAGCTGTCAGCCCTCGATGTGTTCTTGCCAGTGACAAGTGACATAAATCCGTTGGACATGCTGTTAGGAAAGACAGTGGGAAGTTTGGTGGTAATACTCATTGTACTGTTGATTTCAGAGTGCGGCTGATCGAACACTCATCTACATCACTCTTTACATCAGTGAGTGCTTGAAGAAGCTACAGAAGGTCAGTGGGTGCATTTCACTAGTGCAGTGTAAACTTAACACTTGTGTCTTGCAGCAGGAACTACACTGGTGATCTTGATCATGTTGTCATATCAGTGATGTCAAAAAGAAAAAGCTGACAGTGTTGTGTTTTATTCCCCAAGTTCTTGTCCAACTAAGTTTAAACCTTGCCTTCATGGTTAATATCTGTGGACATCATCATAAATGTAGTGCTTAAGTCTCTGTGCCACGTATTTATAAGGTAGGTGTGTGATGGGTTACCTGCAAACAATCTTTGTAGTGTTATTCGTGAATGCCAAGGTAACAGTCTTTCTTATGGTCTTAAAAAAATAAGAAAAAAAGGACAGATAGCATGCTTTTTGATTGGCTGGCTCAAACAGCATTTCTTCTTCACATCAGCAGGTTCATCACAGACCACAAATTGTCAGAAAGAAGACCTGTCATAACTGTCAAGCATCATTCAGTTCTTCACCCTGATTTTATGTCTTACTCTGAATAGCAAAGACTACAAAAATGTTCTCTTTGTGCAAGCAGCCATAAGTTAGCAAATGCTGTTTTGTTATAGTCTTTGCTGTTAATACTTACAATGTTAGCCACTCAGCTAGTTAGGAGGGGAATTAACACTCTGCCTGTCCTCACATATGAATGCAACTTGTGTCATATTGGTACAGAATAGTAACTTGGTGTTACCTTTGGTTACACATACAGTAGCACTGTTCATTGTTTTGATAATGATGAGGAGGATGTGTGTGTTTCCATGTGCTGCTGGCAGTGCTCGTCAAGGATCCAGGGTGAGAAGGAGATGTACACACTGGGCATCTCCAACTTCCCCATCCCAGGGGAGAGTGGCTTCCCCCTTAACGCCATGTACACCAAGCCTGCCAACAGAGCTGAAGATGGTAAGGACCCAGGCTAGATCTCTATCTCACAGAGTCCCACCCTAGGGAGAGTGGTTCTCCCCTTAATGCCAAGCACCCCGAGTGAGGGAACAGTGCTGAAGACAGTACCCAGGGTAGATATCTCCCACCCATGGGGTGATTCTCCTATTAATGCCATGTATGGCAAGCAAGGCAGCAGTGCTCAAGATGGTAAATGCCCAGGGGTAAATATTTACCTTCAGAAGTTCAACAGGAGAATGATGGAGTCAGCACCAACATCCCAGGTTTATAATTTTAATTTCAGCTCCCTGGTGTGGGGGGTATCAGTACCATGCACACCTAGCCATCCAACTAAATTCTGTTGAAGATGTGGGGTAGTTAGCATATAATTTGTGTCTTCCAACTATGACTCGAGCAACAATAATAAAGAGTGCAGCTAAATCAAAGGGTGACTGCAGAATGAGATTCCTGGTGTGTGTTGATGTGCAGACACGATGCGTGCCTTCCTCCAGCAGCTGAGGCAGGAAACTGGCATCAGACTACTGGACAAGGTGTTTGACTCCCAGACAGACAAACCCAGCAAGGTACTGTCTCTTGTCACATCAGACAGACAGACAGACACACTCAGCAAGGTACTATGTCGGCAGCCACTATGTCTTGTCATGTTAGACATAGAGACAGACACACCCCACGGCTGTTCCCAGACGCCTCTTTAGTTAAAGCCAGTGCCCCAGAATCTAGGTCAGCTACGCAGGTGGCCCCACTTGAGATATCCGATAGCTGAGCGGTCCGGTCACGGACATGCCGCTGCTGCTGCCAGCAGTAAATTATAGCAGCCGTCTTTCACCCCCTCCCTTTCCCAGCGCCATCTCACCACAGAGTTGTACAGCAGACCATTGAAAAGGTCTTATTTTGAAGTTTACACAGACACCAAATACGTTTGGTACAATAGTTTAAGTTTTCATGCAGCAACAAAACCATTTCATGCAAAAATCACACAAAACATCACATTGTGCACAGTACACACACAAAAAGTACGAAATGTATACGATTATTGTGAGGTGCTGCTTTTTTTCTCAACAAAACAACATGTATACATCACAACATCAATATATCTGCTACAGGAAGCACTCATTTAAAATCAGGCCCAACTCTCAAATAAAAACTCACAGGGGGTGTAAACAGTATCCCATTTTGGCAAAGGGCCTTTCATGCAAACTATGAAGATGTGCACAGTACACACATAAAACATACAAAACAAAGCAACATTAAAAAAACAGCAAACATGCATCACAACATCAATATGTTGAAACACTCACTTAAAATACAGAAAGCACTGTGTACACTCAGCAGCCCACAAGTTAAAAATTAGAAGCAGCCGGCTAGTACTGACCACTGCTGGTACTGACCTAGATTCCACTGACAGAGCAGCTATATGGGGGAGCTAAAAATAGCTCAGCCAGTGAGCCACTAAAGCACCTGATTTTAAGCCTGTGGAACAGCCCTGACCCAGCAAGGTACTATCTCTTGTCACATCAGACATACAGACAGCCCAACCCAGCAAGGTACTATCTCTTGTCACATCAGACATACAGACAGCCCAACCCAGCAAGGTACTATCTCTTGTCACATCAGACATACAGACAGCCCAACCCAGCAAGGTACTATCTCTTGTCACATCAGACATACAAACCCAGCAAGGCAATATCTCTTGTCACATCAGACATACAGACAGATAAACCCAGCAAGGTACTATCTCTTTTCACAGTAAACATGCAGACAGACAACCAGCAGGGTATCATCTCCTTTCTTAGAAAACAGACGGACAGACACCAGCAGGGTATTGTCTCCTTTCTAGAAAACAGCCACCAAGGTATAGTTTGTTTTCACAGTAACTGTACAGATACCATTTGGGTGAACAGTCAGAATTCATAACCCTCCTTCAGGCATTGGTCTGAAATCCAACTGCACTGAAACTCACAGGAACTTGTCCTCTCATAGATATAGTGTTGTCCAGGGAGTAGAGATTATTGAAAAGAATTAAAAGTTAAAATGAAGGAGCAATTTTATTTTATGTGATACGCACAGCTTGATGCCAGTGGGATTTTTTCATGTTTTTATGTATGAATGACTTTTTACTAGGATGTTTATTTGCTGTAATTAAATGTTTTATGATTGGAGTGAATATGAGATGAATGTACTTGGCACCACAAAACATTCCTTGTGCAATCAGTGTATTGACACTTGGCAGTAAAGTTGTATTGATATGGCCCAATGATTTAAATAAAACAAGTTTCTCTCTCAGTGCTGTGGCTGTGATGTGTTCTCTGAAGGCCTGAGGCCCAAAGATGCCACAATTTCACCACTTGGGCTCTGCCACAACACACTGACACCGGCAAGAACGCCAAGGCTACATTAGCATTGCTGTTCGCTGCATTATTATGTGGGGAAAACCTTCAGCCATGATAGGTTCATTGCATAAGAGCACCTTGCTTCCAGAAGTGGGGATAGATCCTCTGAAGATGGTGTGTGGCTGCCCATGTGACAGGGTCATAATAAAAAATGTTTTAAACCAGTTATGCATGCAGTCCTTTCACCCCATGAAATCCATTTGTTGATGTACAGTTGCATATAGATATATTTACTACGCGAGTACATGACCCCCAGAGTGTTCAGGTGGATTACGCTGCAATAGCAGCAGCAGTAGCCATCAGGACAGTTGTGACACAGACTGCCCAACTTCCTGTAATTGATTCATAAAATTAAGGCACAACACAAATTTGAGTTCACAATGATGCAGTTTTTTACTCTGCTTTCAGTGGTGGCTGTGCTTTGCCAAGCGGAAGTTTATGGACAAAAGCTTGTCAGCACCTGGCTATTAGAACAGTTCTTCCCTTCACTGCCGTGGCTTGTGTGCTGTGTGGCTGCCTGCGTGCGGCCTCTTCGTCTTCTTCATCCTTGATGCGTGAAACGTTTAGTCACACAGGCAGCATGGGGGTGGAAGGTTGGGGGCTACCTGGTTTCCTCTACCTGTGCAAAAGTCAGCATTGCCAAGTTGTGTCTGGGAACTTATGATAGTGTTGCTGTGGGGGTGGGGGGTGGAGGGGTTTTCTGTAGCTCTCATTCCATAAAGTGGCCTCTGGAAGTGAGTCAGTTTGTGGCTTTTCTCAAGTGTCTCATTATCAGTGCTTGTTGATAAGAACTGTGTAGGGTATTATGCTATTGCTGCTTCTCATGCTCTCACATGTTCGGTCCATTTCTCTGCGGTAATGGCCTCCCCACCCTCTGCTGTCCTGTAAGTCTGGGGTCACCCTTCGGCTGCTGGTGACTATATGTTTCACAGAAGTGTCACCGCAACCAGTTAGCAGCAAGCATTCATGTCCTTTGTGTCGTGGCTGAAGAACAAATGGTGTGAGAGGTTTGTGTCCATCTTTTTCTTCAAATGTTGCTTAACGTCCACAGAGACCAATGAGAGATATTAGGGACGGGGAGCCCCGGGTGGCAACCTTGACTTGCACACAGCTCCTGAGCTCTGATCAAGTCCGTATTCCTCTTCCTCTCTGTCACATTCTGTTGGGTAGACTCCATTACCATCTGTTTGCCCCACCATTGTATGAACTGTAACATGCTGTGTAATGGATTGTGTTCATCCTGAAGATGTTTGATTTTTGTTGATTTGAACAACTGTGATTTTCACCAAGAGTTTACTTCAGTGTAAAATGTTCGGTTGTAGAAATGTATATTCAATATTTTCATATGATTTTGCTGACACAGCCAAGAAGAGTAATCCTGAGTAGTTTTTTTTTTTTTTTAAATTGATTAACTTCTCACCCTCAGTTTGTGCCACAGTGTCTCCAATATGTGACCCACTGTCTTTGGCACACTGCCAAAAATATTAACACTGTTTTGCCTAGAACAGTAAGCTCATTTTTAGAGGTGCTTACTGAGTTGATTAAAAACAAAACAAGTTAGCCTGGCTGGTGACATGGACAACAGAACTGGGTGCAGGAAAATTCACCACCAGACAGGAAACACCAAACAGTTTACCACCTGTCGAGCGAGTGCGTGTTGCTGTGTCACATTCTTTGTCATGAATCGCATGCACATGCATGTAGCCTGGATGGCCTCCTTCTCAAAGACAGTGCTGACAGTCACTGGGTGATGGTTCCTGGTGGTGAACTGTCCCAGGTGGTCGTTTTAAGTGGTGAATTGGCCACTCTACGCACTCGTGTTCCAGGACACCTGTACAAGCTGCTGTGTGTCGAGTGTCTGCAGCTGCTGGTTTTCACCTGCGTTAGGGTGACGGGGTTTGTGGGTGACGTGCACCTGTGGTTTGGTCCCAGTCGTAATCTGCCTTTCAGTTTCTGTGTGCGTGGAAGAGCACAGCTGTTGTAATTCAAACTGTGTGGAAGGCCTGTTGAACGTACAGGATCAGCACTGTGTGGTGTTGATATGATAACACTAGCGAACTAATTATTGCAAGTAAAGGACATTGTAAAGAGAAGGATGCCTAATCCATGTTACTGTTCTAAGCTGCTTTTTTGGTGGGAAATACAATAAAGTTTTCCCATAATGCTTTCTCTTTTCTCTGTGTGTGTGTGTGTGTGTGTGTGTGTCTGGAGAGAGAGAGAAATTTGCACGCGGGCACATACACAAACATGCACACGCGCATACACACATGTAGACACACACAGTCAGTCATCACTGATGTTGAAGAAACTTCTCTTCACAATGGTAATGAAAAAAAATGCCCGAGGGCAGTAGCTGCGGAGAATACAACTGCACGTCAGTTGTCATGCGCATTACAGGCGATAAGACGCTGGGCAGTTTACTGAGACGGTATGATACGTACACTGGATAGTTTACTAACACGGTATGATACAGAAATTTGTTTACTGAAATGGTATGACTGTGAGCCGGTTTGGCCTAGTGGTAAGCAGACGGACCTCAGTTCGAATCCGCTTCGGCACTCCTTTCTCTTCAAAAATTGTGGTCTCTGGACAGTCTTGTGACTTTGTCCCTCACAAGTAATGAAACATTAAAATGGCTCTCATCACTGCCCATCTTAATGCAGAAGTCATTCTGGTGGTGACAGTGACAAAGTAGCGATATGTATATAATCCCCCTCCCTGATACAGACATTAGTTCACTGAAACGGTATGATACAGACATTAGATAGTTTACTGAGACGGTAATGATACAGACACTGGAAAGTTTAGTGTTTCAGTAAGACTAAATAAGTGTTTCCAACTGAACACCAGTCTTGCAAAAATATACCAGATATGGCCGTGATGCTGAGCGCATTGTCGCTAAGCCTAACTATAATTAAAATACTCCTCAAACACTCCTCTAGTTTTGCCGGGCCATTTCACTCTTGCTGGACAGGAATATTTTTGTGCCTACTTTCAGATTAAGCACAATAGTGGAATATTTCAACAGCAGCTGAATGCATTTTTATCTGAACCACCAAGTTCTACTGATGATGAGTGTGATGCCACGTACCAGCCGCAACACCCAAGTCAGTTTGTACAACCGCCGTCTCCATTATGGGCGCACCCAGATTTCTGTCATCCAACCCAGCTCTCAGTCCACAGAACTTGAAATTCAGAAATTTGCCGCAACTGACTCCGTCTGCACCCCATCAGCGGCCTCTGGTCACAATGACACTATTGATATGAACTGCTGAGTGGTCTCTGGTCATAATGATGACACCACTGACACTCGCCGAGTGGTCTCTGGTCATATGACACTATTGATATGAACTGCCGAGTGGTCTCTGGTCATAATGATGATACCACTGACACTCGCCGAGTGGTCTCTGGTCATAATGATGACACCACTGACACTCGCCAAGTGGTCTCTGGTCATAATGATGACACCACTGACACTCACCGAGTGGTCTGGTCATAATGATGACACCACTGACACTCGCCGAGTGGTCTCTGGTCATAATGATGACACCACTGACACTCGCCAAGTGGTCTCTGGTCATAATCACTCTACTGACATTTACTGAGTGGTCTCTGGTCATAATGACACTACTGACATTCACTGAGTGGTCTCTGGTCATACAGATGACACTACTGACATTTCACTCAGTGGTCTCTGGTCGTAATGACACCACCGACACTCACTGAGTGGTCTCTGGTCATAATCACACTACTGACATTCACTGAGTGGTCTCTGGTCATAATGATAACACTACTGATAATCACTGAGTGGTCTCTGGTCATAATGATAACACTACTGACATTCACTGAGTGGTCTCTGATCATAATCACACTATTGACATTCACTGAGTGGTCTCTGGTCATAATCACACTACTGACATTCACTGAGTGGTCTCTGGTCATAATCACACTACTGACATTCACTGAGTGGTCTCTGGTCATAATGACACTATTGATATGAACTGAGTGGTCTCTGGTCACTTTGACATTATTGCCGATATTAACCGAGTGGTCTCTGGTGATAATGATGACACTATTGACATTTACTGAGTGGTCTCCAGTCATAATGACTCTACTGACATTCACTGAGTAGTCTCTGCTCATAATTATTGACATTCACTGGGTAGTCTCTGGTCATAATGATGACACTACTGACATTCACTGGGTGGTCTCTGGTCATATGACACTACTGACATTCACTGAGTGGTCTCTGGTCATAATGACACTACTGACATGAGTGATCTCTGGTCATAATGACACTACTGACACTGACTGGTCATAATGACACTACTGACATTGACTGAGTGGTCTCTGGTCATAATGATGACACTATTGACATTTACTGAATGGTCTCTGGTCATTATGACTCTACTGACATTCACTGAGTAATCTCTGGTCATAATGACTCTACTAACACTCACTGGGTGGTCTCTGGTCATAATGACACTACTGACATACACTGAGTGGTCTCTGGTCATAATGACACCGTTACTGGCATTCACAGAATGGTCTCAGTCTCGGCCGGCTGAGACTAACCCGTTCATCTCAGAGTACCGGCACGATCATAAGTAGTCTGCAAAGACAGTTGCTGATGTATTTGCATTAATTATAAACAGTTCTGGTCAGTCCTGCTTATACCCCTGAACCAGTGCTACACTATGACGATGCCTAGTCTTACGCTTCACTGACTCCAAAGTCTTCAGGGCGGCCGGCGCTGACCCGCCACAAATGCCGTGCTGACCCGCCACAAAGGCCGCGCATGCTCACTGAAAATTCAGCGGGGTCAGTGAATAAAAATGCCGCAAGGCTCACGGCCGGCACTGACCGGCCTTCTCTTACTCGGCTTCTCTTACTCAGTTTATTTAGACTAGTGACCCGTCTACACTGGGACTGCTAGTTCACTCCCACAACTGAGACCTTGGTACGCTGCTCACCTCTTCGCTCCGTCAAAACTTAACCGGCTAAGACAAACTGAGACCTTGATACACTGCTCAGTCACCTCTTCCCTCCGTCACTGAAAAACTAACTCAGAATGGACTGCCTTCCCTGGCGCACTGCCCGGTGTGACTGGCAGCAGCGGCTCACGTGCTGGCCGCGCTTATCGGTGTAACTGGTTTTTATTCTTATGCACTTCAGTTTCTTCCTACCTTCATTGATATTTATAAAGTGTTAATAAAACACAATAGCCTGCTTGTCCGTGTAGTTCTTTGCTTTGTCAGTAATGGGCTACGTGCTCCAATTTCAGTGGAGACTGAAAATAAATACACAAAAGAATGCGCCATTATTATTATAGTTTTTTTCTCCAGCCATTCTGATTACCACTATAGCCAGTTAGTCTGACACCGGCATACGTACGCAATAACGCCGTCAGTGAATGACAATACTGATAACCCTGACGTAACTACGAACGATGATAATGCCGCCATGCGCCGGCTGCTCAGTAGCGGTTCAGTATGACCGTGACGAAGCCCATTCACGCTCCGTATCATTTTTTATTATTATTGATTAAAAAATAATATTTTTTGTTTTTCTAGTGCAGGAGTGTCATAATACATTGTAACTTTCCGGCAAAGGCACTAAACAGAATGCTCGAAAATGAAGTTTACAATTTACAATCATGAAACAACGACAATAACACGCCATTCCGTATATTACTGACTCAGTATATACACTAATCACTCAGCAAAAACCTGACAACGAGAAAACCTTGGCCGGTGAAACTCAAACAGTGAAATGACTCAAATGAAGTGGGCAGACCACACTGAGACAGTCATGAAGAACAGCCACCGCCATTCTGCATGCATCATAAATTAATATAGTAAATTACGGGAAAACGGGGCCGTGTGTTGTACATGCGTACATTCATATTATCATTCTTTATCAGTTGTGCTTCACAGTATGGGCGCGGCGTTATAAATTAATGTAGGCTTCGTGCATATAGCCGATCCGGCCTAGTCACAGTGTCCACGTTGGGGAAGCTCAGTACTTCCGTGAGACGGGGTGGAGCGCATATGGGCTTTTCCGAGCGGCATGGTAGGTATCATCTTGAACTGAACTGCTGAACTGTCGGCCACGAAGCATCACGAACGACTTTTGCCAGACCCGTACAGCGGTGAAACATTCAGTGATGACAGTCTTTTTCGGTGCAGCCGTACCGCCGCTAAGGTTGCTGTGGTTACTCTATGAAGCGGCAAAGCCTACGGCCGCCGCCGGGCCAAAAGACCACCCGGCGGCGCCGTCCTAAGTGGCCGCTGGCTCTCTCTATTAATTATGAACACTGAGCTAGAAACAGCAAAATTACTAAGCTGCTAATGTTCTTGCCGCTTCTACTCCGGCAGTCCGAAAGCTCATTTAATACTTTCCTCCTTTCAGTCACACGAGCGTTTTACGAGGGTTACTGAATTTTATTCAAACATATTGTTCTAACGAAATGACTGAGTCAGTTCTGCCCCAGCATGTATTCATCAACCATATTATCACATACCGTCACTGGCGGCAGTGAAGTTTTGGAAGACAACTGAAAACCTAATGGCAAGCTGCTAGACTGCACATTTTGGTCCCTTTTCCAACGATAAGTTCGTCCTTTTTGGACCATTTGGTACAGTCCCATCCCACAGCGAAGGCTGAGTCAACGTGAGAGGAGGGAAAGCCAACAAAGAAAGGTCCCGAGCGCCACAAGCGGGTCAGGCGCCGCAGTTCGCAGAGAGCCAAAATAGCTGAACTCATTTGCATATCATTGCGAGCGTCGGTGTGTTTCAGCTGAACACAGAGTTTAGGTAAGTTTCGGTGCGTTGTACACTGTTTTTAACAGAGGAAATTGGGGGGCGATTTGCTTGCTAATCATGTAGTTGACCGGAGACGCCGTAGCGCACTTAGGGGACAAGGTTTCACTTACGATCGCTCAGAATTTTGTAATGGGATCGCCCGCTCTATCGAGTTCAGCCATTTCCACCGTCGCCATCTTGAACATCATAATGCGATCGACTGTTCGGCTTGCCGACAAGTTCAACCGATTTACCTTTTTTACGCGTCTTGAACGGCGTTCAGACCTTAGCAGATGTCACAGTAAATTGATCACGGCCGTGTCGGTTGATAAAAAGGCGGGCATTGGATTATGCTATAAAATCTTTATGTGTAAACTGCCGCTTCCAGGTTTCTTTCAGCTGTGACCGTTGTCGAGTTCATCAGCGGCGCGTCAGTGTACGTAGACGAGTTCAGCGTGTTTACGTACGTCGCTATGTGCGTCTCGTCCACTGTTCTAATTACTTCCCCTTTGAAATGCCATCAGCTGCATGTTTTTTAACCTGAACTCGTTTTCATCATCAGGCGCGCGAGGGTGTTTTGATCACAGAGACGACGTTCAGAGGTCACCACTGAAGCAAACTGTCGTGGCCGGGTTAGAAAACAAAAACGGCCGTCAGTTTCATTAGTTGCCATCACAGGGTGGACGTGGCGGTGAGGGGGCTAATGGACTGATAGTCAGGCACAAAGAAACAAGTCAGTTAAGCATTATCTTTCGATAAAAAAGAATAATTAAAAAACACACTGGCGTGGGTTTCAGAAATTTATTTAAGATTTATGTATTTTATGATTATATAAATCAGTTTATTCTTTTTATTTTATCTTATAAGACTGCTTTTTTTTAATTTTATTATCTTAATCCTTTGTTGTGTGTGTAGTACAAGAATGCTTAATGGTTGCTGTTTTAATTTTTATTGCTGTTTGTGTGGCAATTTTAAAGGGATGAGCCTTCACAAAACAGGTTTTGTCCAACAGAAAGAAGAGGTCAATAATAATAATTCTTATAATGCACTGTTCTTGAACTTACTGTGCTGTACAAAGAACTTGTGACAAAACCCTTATTAACATGCATTCCAACAAACAGAACCTTAAATATTGTAGTCTACCGGCATTGTCACAAACAATAACATGCTTGAACAGATGTGTGTCGTGCACACACACACACACTGTACACACACCAGTCAGTCCCTGCTCACCCACTCATATACAATGATTAGTAAACCACTAAATGGTCAATATTCTCAACAACAACAAATTGAGTCAATTTTCTCACCCTCCCCACCCATTCCTCACCCCACCCCCTTCTCTTTCCGGGATCTCATGCATTCCTGGATCTCATGCATTCAAAATGAAACTGAAACAATAATGGCAATAATTTTTAACTTTTTCTTTGCAAGTCCCATCTGCCATGAGGACACAAAAGCAAAAACTGAAAGTGAAAACACTGATGACAACAACACAATGTTTAGGCAATCAGTTCCCCAGTTTCAGAAACTTAGGTTTTATGTGATTTGGTGGGTTCATGAAAGTAAAGTGATTTTGAAGAGCCAGTGAAATAAAAATAAAAATTACCGGCTTTATGGGCCACTAAAATTAAAATAATCATCATACGTTGACAGGCAGCTGTGTTGCTAACTTACTGTTAGAGTTGAACTCTTAAGAAAAGGACAAAGAAGACACAGAGAAAGGTAAGGCTATAGTCGATGGGTAACATTAATTAGTAATACTAAACAGTACATGTGTGTCACTGTACCATCTGGCTGTTACAGGTATGTCTGTTGTGTGTCTTCTGTACTGTTTAACATAAGTACCTAACTCATTAAGTATGACTGTTAGTATTTGTTGCTGTGTGTGTGTGTGTGCGTGCGTGCGTGTGCTGTTCAGACATCAGCGGTTGTTTTTGTGTCTGTACTGTTTAGAATGGAAGATGGTGTTGGTCTTTATGCCAGTGTTGTGCAAACATTTTCTTCTGTACTGCAGCAGCTTCCTGGATTGGAGATTGGATGGCGAAGCGGGGGGGTGGGGGGGGGGGGGAGTAAAAGGAAGAATATCATTATGTGAGGAATACAGAAATCAGTGTTTGATTATCCCCTAGTCTTGAGAAGGATTGTTAGTTGATTTACTCTTACTGTTGGGCATGAGAAGGATTGTCAGTTCTTAACAGCATTGTAAATGTCATGTGATACTTGTGTGGGTGTGTTCAGAATTACAGCCTGGGGCATACCTGCCAACCTTTGACCTCAAGCGCAATCACACACTGCTCCACCGACCGTCACCAGAACCAACCCCAGGCATGACATCGGCACCTGGCACCAGACCAGACATTCCCATGATGCCGATGCCAGTGTACCCTCCCAACCCCAGCTTCATGCAGGCTGCGGAAAATCCACACATCAACAAGGTTCCAGTTCCGGCTGCTCGGGGGCTGCACTCTGGACACATTGCCACGGCAACAGCGACGCCTCAAGAGCCGGTGCAGCACATTTCTAGTGCTGGGCAGAGCAAGGGTGGCAGTGAGCAAGCTGCCAGTGACACCACTGAGGGTGAGAGCTGTTCTTAGTTGGGCGAACTGTGTTCGCCAAACATGCTTCAGACAGTTCGACAAACTATAACTCGTTTCTTAATTGGGCTCTGACAAACTTTTACCTTCCCGAACATGGTTCAGACAGTTTGATGAACTATACTTCGTTTCTTAATCGGCTTATAATGAATCTGAAACAGAACGATGCCCAGAGCGCTTGTGCAGAATCAGCAAAAAGGGAGTTAATTAGTACTCAGAATACATAGGTACAGTAACAAAGACCCGAGTTGTCTACCATAAAATCTAGGAAAGCTGCTGACATGTAGCACAAAGGTAATAGGCTGATAGAGACTAATTAAAAGCCTTGGTGGGGAGTGGGCATTTGGTACTGGAGCAAAAGGCATGCTTTATCTGGAACTTTGATAAAGAAATACATCATACACGTATGTCAAATTTGATGATCCATGAAATTATACGGAGGCCCCCCCTCCCCCCACCCACCCACCCCAGGTTTTAGTTTTTGTTGTGGGGTTGTTTTTTTCTTTGTTTTCTTTACTTGGTGGTCTCATAGCTGATTTATATTTGAATTCTTGGTTTCCAGCTGTGGACCCCAGTCGGCTCAAGTTTTGGAACACAGAGGAAACCATTGAGCTCATCCAGCTTTACAAGAAATATCTCCCAGAATTCCACAAGTTTGGCCAGCGCAAGATGAATGTTTGGCAGCGGGTGACGGAGGAAATGGTGTCCAAGGGTTACGGGAACTTTTCATGGGCTGAGTGCAGCGCCAAGTTCCGTAGTTTGCGAGACAGGTAAGCCAAATGTGACTGAGAATTTTGTCAGGTTGGCAATCTGAATGGTGGATATGGGATCCCAAAGAGCATGGTGGATGACACTGACAGACAAAGATGAATCAGAGTGTTAATACTTTATTATGTTTATGTTGGCTGTGTGGAAAAAATGATTGAGAAATAAGAGCAGTGAATTAGACCTGGTCTTGGAACTAACTGGAGAGATGGACAACCTTTTGATGATGCATCAAATTAATGCCATTTAAGAAATGTCAGCCTTGCAGAATTATTGTCTGTATAGAAATGGACAGTATGAAGGATTGAGATGTGGGTGTTGCATGGAGTCTGCCATTGGCACTGAAAGAAAAATGATTCCTCATCGTCAGTTCTCTGCAGTGTTTTAACTTTGGCTGCACATACTGCTATCAGTGTGTGTGTATATATATATCATGAAGTATTAAAAACAAATATTCATAGCATAAATACATTATAATTTACATCTATATGTGACATGTGTATAATACATGATACATTTTGCAGCTTGTTTTATCTTTTAGTTTTGCTTCTGATTTTCTGAGGTATATACCAAAGTGTGTGATTATATGGACAGAATAACAAAAAAGAAACTAAAACATGTCCATGTATGTGTGCTTGCTTGTTTTTGTTGGTGTTTGCTGTTCACTAGACACCATGGGGTGTTTGATTGTTGAATTGGAATTTATATAGAAAACAGTAAGTTGTTTGAGGGAGAATGTGAAGTGGAGGGAGAGGAGAGCTTGTTGTTCATTGAACTGGAAAATATAGGAAACAGTAAGTTGTTTGAGGGAGAATGTGAACTGGAGAGAGAGGAGAGCTTGTTGTTCTGTGAACTGGAAAATACAGAAAACAGTAAGTTGCTTTAAAGAGAATGTAAAGAGTAGAGAGGAGAGCTTGCTAAGTTGTGACCTTTACCTGTGTTGACAGCTACCGACGGACCACGACCGGAGGTCGTGCCCACACCTGGCAGTACTACCCATTGATGAAGGAGGTCATGAAGATGGAGAAAATGATCCTGGAGCAGGAGCCAACCACCCGTCCGCAGAAAGGAACCATCACCTGTGAGAATGAAATCCGCACCCCAGGCCTGGCATTTGCCAACACTGGTCTGGCTAACCCTGGTCTAGCTAACACTGGTCTGGCTAACTCTGGCCTGGCTAATTCTGGGGTGGCTAATGCCTCCCTGACAAATAACATCATCGCCAACGCCCAGCAGCCCAGCACCTCTCGCAGTGAAGATGGAGATGGGGATGTTGGCGATTCAGATGTGGATGACCTTGGCAGAAAAAGGTTGTTGTCCGACAGCAATGGGCCTGCAAACAAGAAGGTAAAAGAATCTGACCAGGACACAGAGATGGTAATAGGCAGAAACTTCAGCGGAGAACCCATCAAAGTGAAAATGAAGAAACCGCTGGGCCCCATGGGTGCACTGGGCAGTCTTCAAGCGCTAGGTAGGAGCTTAAGTCTGCCGCAGTCACAGCTGGTGGTTGCGGATGATGGTCAGGTGGTGCAGACAACATCGGCGCCAACAGGCTTGTTTGTCAATGAGAGCGGCCAGCTGTGCAGCAACCAACACTCCGCCGGACGGCAGGTGGCGACGATGCCGCAGTGGTTCAAAATGTACGAGAAGCGAACACGGGCGGAGAACAACCGCCGACTGGAGGAGCTGAAGGACATGCACCAGGAGAGCCTGGAGCTGCAGCGACAGACCCTGGAGGTGGCTCGCCAGAAAAATGAGCTGCTGAAAAACCTCATGGACTCCCTGGCAGAGTTCAAGTCCCTGTTGCAGAGATGAGACAGCCAGAGTGGCGTTTACTATGGGTTGTGGATGATGGTAATGCTGCTGTGTTTGTGGGGTGAGACAGCCAGAGTGGTGAATACCATGGGTCGTAGCTGATGGCAATGCTGCTGTGTTTGAGGGGTACTCTGCTGCAGAGATGAGACAGCCAGAGTGGCGTATACTATGGGTCATAGCTGATGGCAATGCTGCTGTGTTTGAGGGGTACTCTGCTGTAGAGAGGTCTTGCCAGAGGAACTCTTTTTTTTCTTTTTAAAGAGACTCCACCTCACTGCTGCTGTGACGCTTTCAGGAACCAGTTGATGGCATCAGTGGACTCTGCCAAGCTGCAAGCTGTACATGGTGATGGGTCCTAATCCGTCCATGGCCACCATCACTTCTCCCAAAAAAGTTCAACAGGCCTAATCGCCTGGCAGGTGGAACTGGACCCCTGCTGACGTGGAAAGAGTGCTGACACTCCGTCTTTAAGGACACATAATGATGGGTGGTCCAGAGACACACCTAAGTGGTAATCAACAGGTGGTCCACTGCAGTAGTGTCATCTGTGCTGACACTTCACCTGGCCGACAGACATTCAGTATTACTATTATCACTGATCTCTAACTGGGAGCTGCTGATAACAAGTTTAGTTTAAAACTGCAAGGTCAGCATTGAAAATAATCAACGAAACATGCACATATGTATAGCAGTCATAATATTTGTGGATGTTGCATACTGAAGCAGGTTATCAGTGTGGATGCAACTGAAGAATGAAGCCTTTGTTTTATTTTGTCAAGCTTACATCTCTTGCAATCAGTGAATTAGCCACAATTTTCTCTCATGAAATGTGAGTGCAGCTTGTGAGTTAGGAACTGAAGAGGAAGTGAATGCTTGCAGTGGTAGGTGCACCCTGTCGCATCACGTGAAGGTGCAGTGTGATAAGGCCATTCTGCCAAAACTGCAGGTGGCAGGTCACAGCTAAACACACATGCACCTTACGTATGTGGCTTTGCATGAAGTGACACGGTGCATGGTTGTATGGTGTACACAGAACGCACTGAGATGGCAGCAGTTTCATGTGGCACCAGCCATGCCAGTGCTGTAAGTACACCGCTTTGGTGGATATTCAAAAACACGCTGTAAAAAGCTATCCACTCATGCAGAACCACATGCAAGTGCACTGAGTCTGCTCAAGAGTGGAGAATAGCGCTATATAAAAGCAGTCAACAACAACAACAAGGCCAGAGGTTTATGGCAAAGGCAAAGAACACCAAGCATCATGCCACAGAACTGGGTCACACTCTTGGCTGGTCTCACCACAGGTTTAAGGAACATCAGGTGGCAGCCACGAAGACCAACAAGCTCATCTGACATCTCCTCAGAGCCTTTGTGAGCAGTTTCTTTTTGCACTGACACTGTGACAGTCTCTTTTTACATTCATTCTTGTGAGCAGCATGGGTGAAAACAACTACTGCAAGTGTAACTAAATCAGTAAATGCATCAATTTCCATTGTTGAGAAAAGCCAAGAACGGCAGTGATTTCATTGCCAAACTAGCAGGGAGAGTCTTTTCCTGAGGTCAGTGCACTCTGCCCTGTGACCTTGGAGTGGTTGCCTGTGTGGCAAGCATGTTGAACAGTGGCATTTGGTGCTAAAGTCTGTACGGTGCACACAAAAGTAAACACATTCCTGAAACTTAAAGCCTTAGTGAACTTTGAACCTGGTAGTCTCCGAGTGAATTAGTGAATGTTAACGAGTTTGATCAAAATGTTTATTCCGGTAGAGCTTTGTTTACAATATGAGTAATACCAGCTTGTGAATGTGTATTATTTTTTATTGTAGCAAGAGACTTTGTGGATGATTGTATACCGGTATTATGTATTTTGATGTAGGGGCTACAATGTCTTCATTGATATGAGCAGTTTGCCCGTACACAGCACACAACCTGGGCATGTCCAGTGCATCCGTCTTCTCAAAAAACACCAACAGAAATGCAGGAAGAGGAAGAGATTTAGGAAGAGATTGTTCAAGCCAAGCTGTGGTTATGGAGAAAGGTACCGACTTCAGTCTCTTGTGGTAAATCTGTGCTAAAAAATGAAAACACTCAGAAGAATGCTTATTATATTCAGACGTGACAAAACATGTACATATTTTGAGGGCAGAGCCTTTTTTCAGGCAACGAACAGACATATAATACACAAAGAAATGACAAGAGGAGTGAACTTTGCCCTCCTCATCTTTCAGTTGATAATGAAGTTGTTGCTTTTCAGCTTCATTGTGAACTGAAAGCAGCTCAGATTTCATTTCTTTCATTGGTCATTTGTGTGTTGTCTGTTTGCTTGTTGCTTGAAAAAGCTGAGAGTCTACTTTGAAAATCTGTGCATGTTTTGTGCATGTATGGTGATTAAAATTAGCATTCCTGTTAACCTTTTGTGTCTTTCCATCTTGTTCAGAATGCTGGCAATCAACTTTGTTTCAGATTTGTCTTTTGTGCTAATAGATATGTCAGCCTCTGCAGATTACCAATCAGAGTATGGCATGGTACCCCCCCCCCCCCCCCCCCCCCACCAATCTGCAAATCATTATAATTTGCACCAGAGGCCTGAGCCCTGGTCAGCTTATATTGTTTCCAAAACATTTTGAACGTTGTGGAATACTGCTGAGTGTAGAAGTAATGAGAGACCTGAGAGTGCTGTACCAAGTGTAACTGAAAGGTAACAACAAACCAAACGCATTATTACACCTTTATTATGTTTTAAATCTGCTGCATGTTTGTAATGGGCATTAGAAATTGTGCAGGTGGAGCACAAGAGATAACCTTGTCAGTGACAAGAAGCAGATTGGACGTCAGTGTAAAAGCCAAAGGCATTTTGCTACAAAAATAAAGTCTCATATATCTGGGACTGAGGTTTCAGTATCATTCCAGCTCAGGTGTTTGTGGCCATTGTTTACACAGCTTTATATAATATGTAAGTGTGGAAGCGTAATATGTGAGGTACTGAGTTCCAATAGTGATGTGATGTCTTACTGTTTCAGAACAAGATTGTATAGAACTCTGCATATTGTAACATAATCATATATATTCAAAATTGTACTATTACAGTACTTTTAAAAGCCTATCTCAACAATATTCTTCATTCCAAGTCAAGAGTTTTTTTAAATGAATACCCTTTAATCAGTGGAGGAAGAAAACATTGTTTCATAACATGATTATAGCTATATATTGTGATATAGTCAAAATTTTACTATTCCTGTAATTTTAAAGGTCTGTCTAAACACAAATTTTCATTCCAAGTCCAAGTTCTCTCTTATCAACACACTTCACACAGCAGAGGTGGGGGGGGGGGGGGGGGGGGGGGGGGGGGAGAGCAAGGGGAGCTGTTTAAAGGGGACCTCAACACCCTTAGGAAGAAGGGGAAAAAAGAGCAAGGAAAGCTGTTTAAAGGGGACCAAAAAAGAACCACCACCACCAGTCCTAGCAATAAGAGTGCAAGAGAAAATACACACACAGCAGTTTTCCTGTTGGGTTATGCTCTAGTGTGTTAAATACTAACTGTAACATTTGAAAGTTGTGAAAACAGGGCCGTGGGGCTGCCATTTTGTGACTGGCAGTCTGTGTTGCTCTTTAACAAGCAAGGCCAGCATGGGTGGCTCTCACAGTGTCATCAAGGGCACATCATGAGCCAGCCTTTTTCTGTTCTTCATTGGTAAAGAGCCAACAAATATGGCTGTCCCTGGCAATGGCTCAAAAACAGAAAAAAGCACTTCTGTTGCATAAATATTTGTTGGACAACTGTATGAAGCTTGCAAGTGGAAATATTTGCACATCTCCTACATTTTCAGGCCATCCTGGGTTTTTTGTGTTTGTTTTTTACTTTCCTCAAACTTAAGCACAATCATTTCCTTTGTGGGAGGGGTGGCATGTTTTTACACAAACTGACATGAGGATTTGTGTTGGGTTCACATTGTGCACTTGATACAGTTATATGAGCAAATGTTTTAGTTTACCTCAAGAAATACTATAGAATATCTATCATACCTTTGGACATGACTAATATGTATGTGTGGAATATGCTTTAATATAATAGTCATAAAACTGGATCTATTATGTGCATATTTTTATGCTTTACAGTTAGCCATAATTGCTGAAGAAATTAGAGGTATTTCACAATATAGTTTTATACATTTATACCACTTTTTGTTTTGGAGTAAATATCTTGCACATGTGAGCGCACGCGTGTGTGTGTGTGTGCACTTGTGTCAGTGTGTGTGTGTAAGAGCGAGACTGTGCAAACTGTGGACTATTTAACTTAAAACAGTAGCTTCTCTGCACTGTTGCACTTGATGTATTCCAGTGAATGCACACAGCTACACAGACAATCTATGTGTCAAATTCCGCCCCCATTCACTCTGCATTTCACTTGATGCATGCCACTGAAAGTACCCACTAATACATAGTGACACAGATGATGAACCACATGTCATACCTCAGTCCCTATTCATTCTACACAGATGATGAACCACGTGTCATACCTCAGTCCCTATTCATTCTACACAGATGATGAACCACGTGTCATACCGCAGTCCCTATTCATTCTACACAGATGATGAACCACGTGTCATACCGCAGTCCCTATTCATTCTATACAGATGATGAACCACGTGTCATACCTCAGTCCCTATTCATTCTACACCGATGATGAACCACGTGTCATACCGCAGTCCCTATTCATTCTACACAGATGATGAACCACGTGTCATACCTCAGTCCCTATTCACTCTACACAGATGATGAACCATGTGTCACACCGCAGTCCCTATTCACTCTACACAGATGATGAACCACGTGTCATACCTCAGTCCCTATTCATTCTACACAGATGATGAACCATGTGTCATACCTCAGTCCCTATTCATTCTACACAGATGATGAATCACGTGTCATACCTCAGTCCCTATTCATTCTGCATTTAAGAAAAAGAGGTAAAAATGAAAGCAAACAAAAATATGTTTAGAAAACACTGTACCAATTGCTGAACACCAACAATAATTTTTTGAAGACAAAATGGTCCTCTTTATTTGGGGAGATGCATATGATTACACAGAATATATAATAATAACAGCAGTCATTGCCACAGCGCAGTATCTCACCAACAAGGGTGAGCACACCATACTTTACAAGATCCACAAAAATGTATACATTAAAACTCAAAACTAACATAGACATAATATTGTATTCCTCACACACACTTGGGCACACAGAAGGAATGTAACAGGGAATGGGGTGGGGGGGGGGTGGGGGTGGGGGGTGGGGGGGGGCACAAAAGAAAGAAGACAAGAGTTTGAAATCACTTGTGCTACTGTTGGCAGAGACGAGTTTTTAATGCAGTTTTGAAGGCATGGCAGGACTGAATGTGACTGATGTTAGAAGGGAGAGAATTCCATTGCTTTGGAGCACAGTAAGAGAAAGAGTATCAACCAATGGGTTTTGTTTGAACATGGGCAACACAAAGTATCCAGGTTTTTGCAGAAGAACGAAGCTGTCTGGAAGGGATGTACACAGTGAGAAGGCCAGAGAGCTAAGCAAGAAACACATGACTGAACAGACAGTGATCCATTTGGCAGAATCAACACACACAAACACACACATACAAACTAAACTATACTGTATGTATAGGAAAATATCCCCCCCTCACAAAAAGGAACAACAAAAAGGGTGGATTTCATGGGCTACGAAAAGGGGGGATTCAGTAGGTTGCCTCAGCCAATGAGCCAGCCTGAGCCGCACCTCTGATGGCAGTGAGGGAGAGGGGCAGTGAGGGAGAGGGGCAGGGGGGGGGGGTGGCAATTCGGGTGAGTAGCCATCACCTGTCTCCAACAGCAGCCCTTAAGGCAAAGTGTGTGTGTGGGGGGGAGGGGGGGCAGGGAGGTATCAGATGGTCCTCATCCAGCCAACTGCAGCTTTGAAGGCATGCAGCAAGGGTAGACTTGATGTGCAGTCCCAACCCATATCTGCAGCATGGCTTTAGATGCAAACAAAGGTACCAGCACAGGACACTGCGTGTGGAGTGCTGTTCTGTAGCCTGGTGGTGGAGTCCACAGGGAATGCTGATGAGCAACTGCCCTCCACTGGAGAATGAGGAACCTGTTTGGAGGTGCAGTTCTAGCTTCTCAGTCTGCCCGGGGGTGGGTGGGGGGGGGGGGGGGGTATGTTCTCAGTCTGCCCTGGGGGGAGGATGGGGGGGGGGGGGGGGAGTTGTATGTTCTCAGTCTGCCTGCAATGGCAGCTGTAATACTTATATGTTGTCAGTCTGCCATGGACAGGTGGTTTTATGTTCTCAGTCCATCCCCTGAGACCAAGAAGGCTGTTGCTGTTGCTACTGGCCCTGCAGCCAGTACTGCAACTAGCCTTACAGTCAATTGTCAGTCACTGTGACAACTAGCCTTGCAGTCAACTGTT
>CAUZXP010000569.1:0-74728 GCA_963584105.1 Alviniconcha strummeri
ATCTGAGGGTGCTGTTTGTCTTCTTGGTCTTGGAGGTGTTGTCCATTGGAAATATGGGTGCTCCACTTGAGATCTTCAGAGAAGAGGATACCAAGGGCAAAGTAGGGGTAGTTTGGATCAAAGCGTTATGGTCCTGGAAGGAGGCAGTCATTGGTGAATAGGCAGACTCAGACTTCTTACTGGTGTTATTAATTTTTATTTAATCATATCAGACTATCACTGTATCAGTAGATATTTAATGTTTCACATACTTAAATTACAAGTTATGTTGTTTCATTTTGCAGGAGTTTTGAAGTGTATTTCAAGCAGAATGATGTCAGATGATTATATTATCTTAATCTCATTTTGCAGGAGTTTTGACGCTTGTTCCAAACAAAATAATGTCGGATGATACAGACGAACATGAGGTATTTATTAGTATATTACACTTTTTACAGTCTCACGTCATGTATCACTCATTTGTTGCAAGTGATTTACTTTTAAGTTCCTGAGAGTCAGAATAAATATACACAGGATACATACATGTAATACATGTACCTCTGGTGTAGTTTATGTACCTTGTATTAACATGTAATGATGTATGCCAGGTGAGAGTTACCGTCTAGGCGATTCAGATGCTTGTTGTTGTATTTGTGTTATGTATTTCAAGCAGCAGTTAACTTCCTTGTGTGTTGATTCAGAATAAATATGCTCAGAAAAGCAGGGGAGAACACCTTTCAAGTGTGCTACATGCAAGCATTGCATCACAGCTGCTGTGTGGTGTTTATTAGTACTAAATAGCTAATCCCTTCCTCTGTGATCTGACTTGTTCTTTTACTAGTTTTAGCTCATCCAACACCCTTTGAGGCTTTGTGTGTGTGGTGTGTGTGTGTACATGTATGTCATGTATAATATATATGTACAGTATATATGAGCCTGTGACAAAAGGTGCTCCCGCTTAACCCGGGTATGTTTGTATACTCCTATTTATTTTTGTCTTACTAGAGTTACACGAAACTGTGGTTGCTTTTATTCAGTATGCATTGATGAGTAGTTAAAGTAAAAATTGGCAGCTTTGGTCACCAAGAAGAGGATTAAAAACAAAAATACTTGACGAAAATCGACGAAAAGCGGCTTCGGAAAGTGGGACAACGTGGGTTGTTTGACTTCAGCTCAAAACCGCAACTAACCAGCTGAACTATTCTTCACAACTTGTACACCATTTGACTACTGAATAAACTAAATTTAGTATCCAGTCGAATTGCAAGCCATGCGTGACGTTTCATAACCAAAAAAACGAAATTGAAAATACACTGGCCGTTCGTAACGGACTGTGTCCAAATTTCCCGTAAGTTTAAAGATCGTCTGCTACCATCCGCCATTGCATTCACTGCGGACCTTCGCTTCTCTTATTTGCATATCAATCGCGCACCGAAAGCAGTCGCTGTTTTTACTGGGGGCATTTCCGTGTTTCATTTTTTTTACCCAGACGTAAAAAATCTGAAACTTTGTCCATTTTGTCCATTTGTTTTGCAAATTTTATCGGCATCACAAACATTTAATTACTGCTGACCGCTTCTAAAACTACCACTGGCCTTCCTGTTGACATCACATGGCCACTTGTCGCTGACAATGGTTTCGTCGAAGGGGTGGCGGTGAGTATTCTGACTGTGTCCGGTTATTTTGTTTTGTTACGAACGTCCTAAATGTTATGAACGACCCACATAAGTGTCAAATTTCTGTCCTCATCATATATTTTCCCAAACAAATGCTTTCTTAGCCACTAGTAAGTGATATAAATGGCACTGGTAGTGTGCTTTGTTTACTTCATCGTATTATGGTGGGAAGGGGGCAATTTCAGATTGTGGACACAGTTTGTGACTGTGTCTGTGTTACGTGTGTCCAGATGTCTTTTCTTACGTTAGTCTGCAGTCCGTCTATGTCTGTAATTATTGCTGATTTAGGTAAGCGGTCGATTTAAAAGTTGAAATGGCTCACAGCTTACCCTTCAAGTGGTTGTTTACAAACTTTTACGTCCGACTGGAGGCTTGTGCATATTAAACAAGTACTCTGAAAACTTTGTAGCAGGTGAACGTGACATGGGCACAGTGCTACCCCCCATCCCCCTTTCCTTTGTTTTGCAGTCTTGATTTTGTTTCCTTTCCGCATTAAATGTAATAGTTGACTTGCCACTGTAAATTTATTTTTATTGATTAACTGTGCATGAAGGCCGACTTTGGGGGCCGGTGGAAGGGGGGGGAGGGGGTGAAGATTGTCTTACAATTTATTATAAACATTTTCACTGCTCTTGTATAAATAAAGACCTTTGGTATGTAAGGGCACTTTAGGATTGTTACAGTCCAAAGTACATGTATAATTTTTCTGTTTTCCTTTTTTACATACTGAAAAATTTAATACAGGTATTTGACTTAAAGATGCCATACTTTGTGACCTGATCGCATTTTTAATGTGTTGTTGTTTTTCTTTTAGTTTTAGTAAGCATACATTAGTCTTTAGATGACGTCTGTCTGTCCCTGGTATTCAAGTCTGTATTAAATTCTGTTACTTTTGATAACTGTGGCAGGTTCTGGAAGTGTGCCAAGCAGAAAATCATGTATGGATCCAGTTCTTCACATACACAAAAAGGAAGCATGTTCTTCAGGCTCTCACCACCAGACTTATTGGGATTTCTTGATTGCAAACAGAAAAAAAAGTTTCCCTGACACTGAGTGCAAAGTGAGGCAGCAGTTTTTCACTGACAGTGATTGACAGGTTTAGTTTGAAAGGATGTCGTTTTGTGTGTGTGTGTTTTTTTTTTTTTTTTTTTTTTTTTTTTTTTGGGGGGGGGGGGGGGGTCTTATAAATTGTCCTAAAGTTTTAATGTGATCTGCATGTTCAGAAAGTCGCTCCTTTAACCTGTCATACTGTTACTGTGCCTAGATTCACTACAGTTGTGTGCTGTTTGTTCAGTCTGGGTGAAATAGTATCTTGGTTTTCATTGTTTCCACTGCCATAGTGTTACATTCGTCCACTTAAACAAGTTGGAATGTGTGAATATGCCTCCTGCCTTGCATTTTTTTTGCATTTATCATTACAGTGTATACTATGAAATAAAGTGTTCCTTGTTTGAAAACTTTACTGAAGTTGTTCTGTGTTTGAAATGATTATTTGTAGAGCTAGATTCTTGAGCGCAAAATTTGGACACAGTGATTACATAATACTTACATTTAAAGCAGAATTTGTTTGACCTGCCTGCTCTGATTTTATTACTAGCAGCTACTTAAATGCACCAGAAGCATTAAAATTGCATACAAATGGTTTTTCTCTGTATTATTATGACATTCACTGTGTCCATTGTTACAAACGTCCACACCTGACCTGACCCCAGTTTTGATGCCATACAGCACACACTTGGATCAAAACCATTTTTTGATGATGGAAATAGTTACTTGAAACATACCACTTTCTAATGGTAAGACTGAAAATAGCTTACTGGGAGTTTGATTTTGAGGCAGTGTGTCCCACTTTAGATCATGACCTTTTGTCACAGGCTCATATATATAAAATCCTTATGTTGTAACACTAACAGTGTAACTGTAAACAGTGTAACTGCAATAAAAATAATAATTAAAAAACAAATTAAGAGTCACACTCTAGTCCTATAGTATTAGTCCAAATCACAGATTTACATGTAATATTATACATAATATGTAAATTAGTCCATGCTCTTAGCCTGACAGTTAGTAGTTACACACACATTATCTCTCTCTCTCTCTCTCTCTCTCTCTCTCTCTCTCTCTCTCTCTCTCTCTCTCTCTCTCTAATATATATATATATATGCCATATGGCACTAAGTGTTGTATTGATCACCTTTGGTGGAAAGCACTGCTGAAGTGCTATAAGCAAAGTGCACAAAGCATAGTGCACAAGTTGCACCCTTCTTAATCCCAGATTTTGCATTGGAAGTTTATCTGTTAAAATGTGATGGTTGCTTCTACTTCTAGATGAGGGAAGAGACTGCATGCACATGTACACTCCTTTTCAGTTAACATCAAATTGTGATCATTTCCTAATCGGTGAAACTGAAACTAGTGAAGGGTGATGAAGATGAGTATTGAGAAAAGGGGCAGTTGTGACTGTTCTGTCTTCATCCATCTCTGTTTGCTGCCTGTTTTAAGCTGTGTAAATTAAACATTAAACTTTGCATAGTCAGAATGCCCATGTGTGTGGGTGCCTGTGTGTATGTGCGCATGTGTGTGTGCGCATGTGTGGTGTATGCACTTAGAATAGTCTCTATGAACAAGATTTTGTGCTTTACAAATACTGTTATTATTTTTTGATAGTGGTTATTCATTTTACTTTTTGACAGGCTCAAGCAATCATCAGACCTCTGGAGTTGTCACGGAGTGACCATCCACTTTCATCTGAGCATCATCAGACCTCACATCAAACAGGGCAGCTCCCAGTGTCTGTCCACTCCACCACTGATTCAGCAGTCTGGACAACAGACTGGACAGTACCTGGCAATGCCACTGGAATGGTCTGTGTGAGATGCTTTACTCCTATGAGTATGAATGGTGAAATGTGAAAAGACAGAATACGTTACCTGACAATGCCACTGGAATGGTCAGTGTGAGATGCTTTATTCCTACGAGTATGAATGGTGGAATGCAAACAGACAGAATATGTTACCGGACGATGCCACTGGAATGGTCTGTGGGAGACGCTTTACTCCTTTTGAGTATGAATGGTGAAACATGAACACACAGAACACAGTACCTGGCAAAACCACTGGAATGGTCTGTGAGAGATGCTTTACTCCTGTAAGTATGAATGGTGAAACGTGAGCAGACAGAATACATTACCTGACAATGCCACTGGAATGGTCTGTGAGAGACACTTTACTCCTATGAGTATGAATGGTGAGACTCAGACAGACAGAAGAGTCAGGAGCGTTGGCCACTGATTTTCCTTTTCCACTACGCAACATGGAAATGCCTGCTTTGGCACAGGTGAAGCTGGAGCCAAACAGTGATGCTGTCGAGTACACAAGTGGACACGACAGCATCACAGCAGCAGGCATTCCTGGCATCCTTCACAGCATGCAAGAAGCCATGAAAGGCCGAGCCTTCAGGCATGCTGCCCAGGAGAATGGGACCCACAGCAACGCAAAAATGAGCTGGCACAAAAGCGTGGAGAATGATCTCGGCAGTGTGCAGTTGCGTGCACACCCGGTGAAGGTTTTGCCAGAGGTGAAAGTTGAGATCGACGTCGCGGAGACGATGTGTCCGCTCATGCAAAGAGGAGATGAGACACAGGACTCCGACTCTGGATCGGAAGCCAACCAGCCGCAAGATTTGTCCTTGCCCAAAATGCCGGCGCCCGTGGTAGAGCCGACCCCACAAATGTGTGTTGCAATAAAACAGGAGCCAGACACCTCCTCCTATGAATGTGAAGCACAGTCACAGACAGAGGCATCGGGGGCAGCGCACAGGTTCAAGATCAAATTAAAACTAGCAGACATCAAAACAGAACCAAAATCCATTTCCTCAGTGCCAAATGCTTTGGAAACGACACATCTGGGTTCGTTTGGTCATGCGGAGCCTGCAGTTGATGGAGTACAAGTCAGCGTGGAGAGCAGGGAAGGGAGCTGTCAGCGTGGTGCTGCCGGAGGGGCAAGAAGAAAACACGCAGCTGAAACGGATGAGGAGGACATGGAATCGCTTCAGGTTTATTTCCCTTGCAACTCCAAGACTGGGGTGGAGCTGTCAGAACGCTGCCAAGTGCCTAGCTCCAATCTCGTGTTGACCCCGACCAGCACTACCAAGCTTTATCAGTGCAGCCTCTGCTTGGAGGCTTTCGAGAAGCCGCTGCAGCTGAAAAACCACATGATGTGGCACAACACCTCCAGCACGGAGAGGCCCCTGCGGTGTGGAGCGTGTGCCAAGGTGTTCAGGTACTGCTCGGACCTGATGCAGCACACCGTGGTGCACACAGGAGAGCGGAACCACAAGTGTGAGGAGTGCCAGGCCACCTTTACCAAGGCGTCCAGCCTGAAGGAGCACACCAAGACTCACACGGGCGAGCGGCCTTTCAAGTGCGACCAGTGCTCGGCCGAGTTCAAGCACTCCTCGCACCTGAAGGCCCACAAGAGGGTGCACACGGGCGAGAAGCCGTACCAGTGCGACATCTGCCGCGTGCACTTCACCAGCGCCTCCTACCTCAAGCTCCACCGCAAGATCCACACGGGTGAGCGGCGCTTCAAGTGCGACCAGTGCACGGCCGAGTTCAACCAGGCGCTCCACCTGGAGACACACAAGAGGATCCACACGGGAGAGAAGCCCTTCCGGTGCGAGTTGTGCTCCTTGACATACCGCTACAAGAGTAGTCTGAAGAGCCACATCTACAAGGCGCACTGCCTGGTGAAGCCGTACAAGTGTGAGGCGTGCCCGGCGGCATTCAACGCCCTCGAGGCGCTGAGGAAGCACGCCAAGTCGCACGAGGCGACGAGGAAGCCGTTTCGGTGTGAAGAGTGTTCGGCCGAGTTCTTGTCGTCTGCGGGTTTGAGTCAGCACAAGTGGACGCACACGGGGGAAAAGCCCTTCAAGTGTGGCATGTGCCCCGCAGCCTTCAGGGACGCCACCACTTTGAAGAGACACAAGGTGATCCACACGGGCGAGAGGCCCTTTAAGTGTGATCGTTGCTGCGCCTCCTTTAAATTGATGACGCATTTGTCGTGCCACACAAAGATACACGGGGAAGAGAAGCTCAGTGAAAATCCAGTCCAGTCCTAAGTGAGAGAGAATCAGGGGAGAGAGAGAGAGAAGTTTTATGTGTGTGTTTGCGTGCGTGTGTGTGTGTGTATCTCTGTGTGTTTGCTTTTGTGCATGTGTGTGTGTGTATATGTGTGTGTGCTTGGTGTGTGCATGTATTGTGTGAGAGAGAGATTGAGTAATTGGTATTTATGTGCTTGTGTGTTGATCATGGTATGTCACCGGTGATCATAGAGCTATACAAGATTAAAACATGTATACAAAAGTAAAAAATATGATTGTGATATAAATAGATCTGTGAATGCTTTTATTAAAATGGTTAAATGAGGAAGCGGTTGCTCAGTCAGAGGACTTGTATAGTAATACTACTTTGTCTGTCTGTTTACAGCCTAAAAAGTCTTTGCTCTAAAAACATTGTCCGGGGAACAGCTTATGCTGTTGCAGAATGAAAACCTGCCAGTTAATGGTTATGCCCTACATGACAGTCAAAACTTTGTAAGTTTCAATTTGATCACTCTCGAGTTATTTATAAAATTAATATTAATTAATTACTACATTATGACCTTTAGTTTGAACTGCATCATGCCAGAGACCTTAAAACAGGACCATGTCAGTCATCAACAGACTGTGACTGGGCTGAGCCTGGTGAGTACTAATCACCATGCAAAGTTGTGTGATCATTGTCGTTTTAGTGAAAATAATAGCGTCCAAGAAAATTCTGATATCAACCCCTTCACTGCCCCAGCGTGTAAAATTTCTGGGCTGAAAGATGCACTGACATGCGTGCAAATGGTATGTATATTTTCTGGTACTGTAACATTAACTTTCAGTGCTGTGTGTTTCAATGAAAGTCCTTTCACATACCAGTGTGAAAAAGAATGAATAGGTGTAAGAGTTTCAAATTTAGCAGTTTTATTGGTTGTTTTCAAGTGGACATCAGCAGTGAAAGGGTTAAAGGTTTCATTACAACTGGCTGGCTATCCAGCTGTTCACCACTGAATGTTTTTTTATTATCTCGTTGAGGTTAAATTTAAATCAAAAAGAAGCTTCATGTTCAGAGCCTCTGCTAGATTATCGAGACTATTGGTACGCAGCAATAAAAACTAATTCTGGTACCAACCCCCAGTCAGCTGGTACAGTCAGCATTAATTAGGCCTAATAATGTTCCCGGGGTTTCTGCTGCTAGATCTAGAATGAGAACAGTCTGGGAAAGATTGTACAGCTAGACTGATCTAGCCAACCAGGAATGGAACGGTCTGGTATCTTGCAGTCAGCACCCATACTTTGGACCTGTCCATTGGTTGGGGGGGGGGGGGGGGGGGGTGGCAGGAGGGTCCAGGCAGTGAAAGTTTGTAGTTTTCCCTTCTAGTTCTAGCATGTGACATGCCTGGTGTGACATTGACAGTGAGTATTCATTGTTTTGCATGCTGATCAACATCAGAAGTGGTCTTTAGCCAGAGCTTCACTTGCTTGTGAACCCAGGGTACAGACTCTCCAGCAAAGCACACAACACGCTCAGTTTTAGCCGCTCAGTTTTAGCCGGTACGTGGTACCAGCGACTGTATTTTTTACTAGTAAAAAAACTACAAGGGGAACATTTACCAGCTGGTGTATATATTATGGCAGTCTGGTGGAGGTTCTGATATTTTTACCTTTTGTATAATATAGTTTTTATAAAAAAATAAACCTTTGTGATTGCTGGCAGTCACTTTCACTGCAGGCCTCAAGTGTTAGTTTTTTTAATGTCTTTCTCTTTGATAATTACTGAATAGATCATATTATTTTGTATACATGATGTATGTGTGAGTTCTGCAGTGGTTTTACTCTGTGTGTGTGTGTGTGTGTGTCTGTGTGTGTGTGTGTGTTTTTATATAGATTTTATGGTGTATGTTTTAGATTTTGTTTTCCTTGGACTGAAATATCTTACCTTAAATCTGATACAAGTGCACATGTACTGATGTAGTGCCTAACTGTGCATGTATTCAGTATTGTCATACTCTGATACCATGTATACTTTTACCTCTATACGTTCTGGCTTGGGCCTCACATTTTTTCAAAGGTGAATAGAAGGGTCACTGTCAGACATTTGCAGACATACTACCTATAGCGTACATGATATATATATTATACTACCTATAGTAGATATATTCATTACGAGCTGTATTATATATTTAAAAAAATAAAAATACACCTTTCACTTTGATATAACTATCATGGTTGATTGGGCTTCTTCTTTTTTCTGGCTTTTTTTAATCACACAAAGCATGTTAATGAAACACACACACACACACACACACACACATCTAATTTACTGTGTTTATGTTGATCAGGTCAATGCATGTTTATTTCTTGAACAAGTGCAGTGAACTTGTTTTTTCTTTTCTTTTTTAACAACCCAAAACATGATGCCAACATGATCTTTGTGTTTTTTGTTTTGTTTTTGGTCAATTGGCTCTTGAGCAGGCATTTACTTTCTCATATGAATTGATCACAAGTATCACTATAGTATCAGGGAAGCCAGCTTTGAAACTGGTTGTGTTATAACAAACTTCCTGGGATTTAACAGAGAATTTTCAAATAAACGTGATATATATATAATATCTATATAATATCTATAGGATTTACCAATGGAAGTGTTTGTGCAAACCCTCTTCATGAGTACTGTGTGCATACAGTGTTCTCAAGGACTGTTTACTTGTTAAGAACCAGCTTTAGGTTGTAAAAATTATACATTAATTAATGAATACATTACTTTCTCGTACCCAGTCACCCATATCAGCCCAAGGTCAGTGCCACTGCGTTACTTTACAGGCCATTTTTTCTTCTTTCTATTTTACCTTTTCATTTCCCCCATTTTCATTCTACCTGAACTATTTTTGCTTTAAAAATAAAATAAAAAAGAAGAAGAAGGGGAAGAGAAAAAAGAAGAAGCATGCTGTGTACCATCCCATTAAAAAAAAACCCATTTTGTTTGACCTTTGTGTTCGGTCTTGACCCTATGTTTTACTTTGGTTTGCCAGTTGGGCAAATTTTCCAGTATTTTTTTTTATCAGCTCAAAGTCAAAGTCAAGTACAGTGATCAAAACAGGTCAAACTAAAAGGTTCAAAAGAACAGTATTTATTAGGACAACACAACATGCAAATTGTTGGGGTAATCCCTTTTATTAAGCTACAAAACAACACTTAACAGTTAAAAGGTGAAAAATTAGATGGAGAACAAAGACACTTACCCGTTTTTGTTTGAGCTGTTGTTTTTGTGACCAGACAAGAACACTTATACATCAGTCTTTTGTATTAATATTAACACAGACTGGACAGAAAAACAACATGGCTCAACCAAAAACAGTAAGTGTATGTTGTGTAGATCTATGCTCCATCTCATTGTCATTTTTCACCTTTTTAACTGTTCTTTTGAGTGTCGTTTTGTAGTTTGATAAATGGGATTACCCTGAAAATTCACATATTGTGTTTTGTCCTAATAAACAACGTTGTTTTGAACCTTCTATGTGTTTGGATCTTGTTTTAGAACATTAACAGTCATTCTTGTTTCAGATTGGTTAAAGCTCAGTGACTAAACAGGGCCTTTTGTTTGACACCAGCAAAGATTTTCAGGCTGAGTGCAGAATACTGCATCTACACCTGGCTGCCAGGCTAAACTCGGCTTTGGAGCAGGGCTGAGCGCGGCTCACATTCCATTCACATCTACTGTCCAGAACTCAGAGCTTTAGTTTGAAGGATAGCAGACAGATGATACGTTTGGAGCAATAGTAGTGCCAAGCTTGTGATTCCAGTCTGATTTAGATGGCGAAATGATTGAATATGTAAATTAAATGCAGCAGGCCACAATTATGAATATGTAAATTAAATGCAGCAGGCCACACAGTTTTGAATATGCAAATGCCACAGGCCACACAGTTATGAGTATGTAAATTAAATGCAGCAGGCCACACAGTTACGAATATGTAAATTAAATGCAACAGGCCACACAGACTGAGAATTATGAATATAATTATGTAAATTAAATGCAGCAGGCTACACAGTTTTGAATAATATATGTAAATGCTGCAGGCCACAGAGTTATGAATCTGTAAATTAAATGCAGCAGGCCACACAGTTATGAATATGTAAATTAAATGCAGCAGGCCACAGTTTTGAATATGTAAATTAAATGCAACAGGCGGCAGTCATGTGTATATTATATGTATACATGTGTATATTATATGTCATGTGTATATTATATGTATACATTAAATGCAACAGGCCACACAGTTATGAATATATTATGTAAATTAAATGCAGCAGGTCACACAGTTATGAATATGTAAATGCAGCAGGTCACACAGTTATGAATATGTAAATTAAATGCAGCAGGCCACACAGTCATGAATATGTAAATTAAATGCAACAGTCACACATTTATGAATATGTAAATTAAATGCAACAGGCCACACATTTTATGTAAATTAAATGCCACAGGCCACACATTTATGAATATGTAAATTAAATGCAGCTGGCTACTCAGAGCTACAGGTATGTCAGTGAAATGCAGCAGGCCACGTACACCCAGCCAAAGCCAAACTGAGTAGGATTCTCCAAGCGCACTTCAAAGCCAAGCCAAGCATGGCTTGTATCTGTCTCAGGATGGCCAGGTGTAATCACACAATCCTGCTCTTACCCCAGATCTTTTTGCCAGTGTAAATGATTACTAAATGGCACTGGTTAGAGAGGCCTTTGTTGGGGAGATGGGAGTGTGGACATGGGTTCCCTGAAAACCTGAAGCATTTCCAGTATGCCTGCACACATAAAGTTGAAGCTGCGTGGACTCGGTGCAGAGCTATAGTCTATAGAAGGAAGGCTCTGCATGGACAGAGACAGGACCTCTGCCATGTGGACTCTAGTAGAGGTACAGAGAATGCTGTAGGAACAAGACCTCTGCCATGTGGACTCCATGATCTTGTAGAGACCTGTACAGAGAGTGCTGTAGGAACAAGACCTCTGCCATGTGGACTCCGTGATCTTGTAGAGGTACAGAGAACGCTGTACAGTGATGGGACCTCTGCCATGTGGACTCAGTGGAGATCTTGCATAGGTACAGAATGCTATAGAGACAGGACAGGACCTCTGCCATGTGGACTTGGTAGTAAATCTTGTATAGGTACAGAGAATGCTGTAGAGACAGGATCTCTGCCATGTAGACTTAGGGAGATGAAGGCTGTATAGAGATGCAAACTCTACCACACAGACTCAGCGAAGATCTTCTAGTTCTACTGATGTAGAGAACGCAGTACAGAGATGGAACCTCTCCCACAGGCTCAGTGGAGATCTTCTATAGATGTAGAGTTTAAGGCTGTGCAGAGATGGGACCTCTGCCACAGACTCACTGGAGATCTACAGATGTAGAGAAGTATGTGCAGAGATGGGACCTCTGCCATGTGGACTCAGAGATCTATAGATGTAGAGAAGGCTGTATGTGAGGAGATCTATAGATGTAGAGAAGGAGTACGGAGATGGGACCCCTGCCATGTGGACTCAGAGGAGATCTATAGATGTAGAGCAGGAGTACGGAGATGGGACCCCTGCCATGTGGACTCAGAGGAGATCTATAGATGTAGAGCAGGAGTACGGAGATGGGACCCCTGCCATGTGAACTCAGAGGAGATCTATAGATGTAGAGAAGGAGTACGGAGATGGGACCCCTGCCATGTGAACTCAGAGGAGATCTATAGATGTAGAGAAGGAGTACGGAGATGGGACCTCTGCCATGTGGACTCCGTGGAGATCTATAGATGTAGAGAAGGCTGTACGGAGATGGGACCTCTGCCATGTGGACTCGAGGGAGATCTTGCTAGGTACAGAGAATGCCAAATATTAGGAAGAACATGATCTACCCATGTAATTATGAATACACACACATGCACACACAGACCTATTCTGCCTGCTGAGCAACAATTTTATTTTGTTCCATTTTGTCAACCTCACCAGCAGTTGTTCACTCATTCCTCTGCCATGTGGACTTAGTGGAGATGAAGGCTGTACAGAGATGGGACCTCTGCCATGTGGACTTAGTGGAGATGAAGGCTGTACAGAGATGGGACCTCTGCCATGTGGACTTAGTGGAGATGAAGGCTGTACAGAGATGGGACCTCTGCCATGTGGACTTAGTGGAGATGAAGGCTGTACAGAGATGGGACCTCTGCCATGTGGACTTAGTGGAGATGAAGGCTGTACAGAGATGGGACCTCTGCCGTGTGGACTTAGTGGAGATGAAGGCTGTACAGAGATGGGACCTCTGCCATGTGGACTTAGTGGAGATGAAGGCTGTACAGAGATGGGACCTCTGCCATATGGACTTAGTGGAGATGAAGGCTGTACAGAGATGGGACCTCTGCCATGTGGACTTAGTGGAGATGAAGGCTGTACAGAGATGGGACCTCTGCCGTGTGGACTTAGTGGAGATGAAGGCTGTACAGAGATGGGACCTCTGCCATATGGACTTAGTGGAGATGAAGGCTGTACAGAGATGGGACCTCTGCCATGTGGACTTAGTGGAGATGAAGGCTGTACAGAGATGGGACCTCTGCCATGTTGACTTAGTGGAGATGAAGGCTGTACAGAGATGGGAACTCTGCTGTGTGGACTTAGTGGAGATGAAGGCTGTACAGAGATGGGACCTCTGCCATGTGGACTAAGACTAAGAGGAGATCTTGCACAGTACAGAGAAAGCTCTAGACAGAACTTCTGCCATGTCGACTTGGTGCAGATCTAGTCAGAGACACAGACAGGGCCACACTCCTAGCATCGCTTTCTGGCACCTTCCTCCAAACTCTGCCAGATTTAAGTGCCCTTTCAGTTACACCACTGAAAGGGCACTCTCTTTCCACACAGCTGTCCACTGACGCGGTCAGCACCCTCCGAAAGGTTCGGGTACTAATATGACTGTAGAAGCAACCTAGCGCCCAAGCATGCATGTAAACATGAGGCGCATCCACCCCGGGTAAAAAAAGGAGTTCTGTCTCAATTCAAACAATTTTGGTTTTATTTGAGCTTGCGTAAGCAACATGGTCAGTTATAAAACAAATGTCTGATATAACCTGAGTTGTTTGTAACAAATTTGCTACTGTTTGAGCACCAAAAAAAACCCCTGCTTATTAGCTGACAGTTTTCAGGAACCTATGGCATAAATACAGCAGTAGTTGAAGGAAGGATGTCGTAAACCAGTGCTTGCAGTTTGAGACGGGGCATCTACTCTTCCAAGGGAACAAAATCACATCAGAGTGCTTCACTATTTTCTACAGCAGACTTAACTGTTACAATTGTGGCAATCTTGGGGAAAGTTTAAAGCAAACAATGTGCAAAGCGGAAGACTGTCATCAAAGAGCAAACATTATGCAAACCAACTTTTGATATTCATCTTTATTCTTCCACCATCTGGGTTGACATTTTTCATAGAAACTTCACAATGCTGAATGACCAGCAAGGTCTAGTCTACGTAATATGCAATCAATCAGGAGCCCACATCAGAACATGTATGTATCACAAACGCTTCAAGTGTACAACGCTGACGCCATATAATTTACAGACAGAATAATACATAGCGAGGTTTGTAAAACTTTAAAAGGAAAATGGCTGCAGCTGCAATGATAACGCATGAAATAACAAAATGTAAAAATTTTAATTATGCATATTTTTTAAACTGAATGAAAACGGGCAGCTGTTGCAGTTAGAAGACACAGAAACACAAAACTCATACAAATTTAAATTACATGTTTATATCCTGCTGCCATTGGCATTGTGTAGCTTTTCAAACAATTCATGGGCATATGTACATAATGGCTGAGCCAGCAAAGGAATTCAGTTACTGCAGAAATGCACAGCAAAGGCAGCGACATGCAGCAGCTGTTCATATTCATTTCTATTCCTCAATTTCCCAGGATAAGACCATCATGCTTGTCTGGGCGTTAAAATCCAATTGTCTATCCGTCTTCTCACCCGAGATGACCCCGAGTGGTTGACTGGACATGAACCCCTTCACTGCCGTGATGTCACTTGAAAACGGCCATTAAAAGTACGAAATTTCAAACCCGTAAGCCTTTTTGTTCTCTTCTTGACACTGGTATGTGAAAGGACTTCCATCAAAACTCGCAGCGTTGAAAGCAGATGTGTTATAACAAACTTATAGGACCGCAAAAATATACCGCTTGCAGACACGTCCATCCGTCTTTCAGCCCAGGAGTTTTACAGGCTGGGGCAGTGAAGGGGTTAAAATACAAGTATTTGCACAACCCTCTGCTGACTTTTTGTGTTTGGTTGTTTCTTTATTTTCACACTTGCACAACACTCTGCTGACTTTTTGTGTTTGGTTGTTTCTTTATTTTCACCCTGATTTTTCCCAATCTCCCAGAAGTGTCAAAATGTAGAGTTTCTGTGTTTACGGGAAGAAAAATCCAGTACAACAATGACAATTATACAAAATGTCTTGACAACACCAATCCCTGAAAATGGATCTTTGTGTGTGTGTGTGTGCTAATTTCAACAACAAAACTACCAAACACTCCCCACCACCAACTGGCTTTAATTTTTTTTAAATATAAACAAACAAGAAATCCAACGACAAAGACCTAAACCAGCTTTAAATGTAAAGAAATTGTTTCTGTCTGGTATCAAAGACCAAAAATAGAAACAAAAAAACGTTAACATTTATCAGTTAAAGATTTTTGATAAAATGCAACGGAAACTCCCCATATCTCTGAAAAGCCCCCAGGTCAGGACTGGTACCACTGTACCAGGTCAGGACTGTCATACTACTGTACCAGGTCAGGACTGTCATACCACTGTACCAGGTCAGGACTTCTACCACGTACTGTACCAGGTCAGGACTGTTGTACCCCTGTACCAGGTCAGGACTGTCATACCACTGTACCAGGTCAGGACAGTCGTACCACTGTACCAGGTCAGGACTTCTACCATGTGCTGTACCAGTTCAGGACTGTTGTAACACTGTACCAGGTCAGGACTGCTGTACTATTGTACCAGGTCAGGACTGTTGTACCACTGTACCAGGTCAGAACTGTTGTACCCCTGTACCAGGTCAGGAGTTACTGGCTGTGAGTGGTGTTGACATAGCAATCTGTGAGCGTTGCCATTGTCCCTGACAAGGTGAGGTTTTAATGTGTGCAGGCACAGAGACCGAAGGTATTGGCAATATACTGTACCAGTTACCAGCTATATATATCTTAGTACTAGTGGCTGATAGTCATACTGACAATAATACATCTAGTAAAGAACATTTCTGGGCATTTTGGGGTTTTCAATCATGCACAAAAAAAAAAAAAAAAATCTTTACCCCACCCATCCCTGTCCTTGGCTGCCCTGTGTTGATGTATCATTGCAACACTGGGGCCTGTACAGGTCCACAGAAAATGGCATGCAACACATGAAAATGGGTATCCGAACCTGACCAGGACCAGTTCCAACCCACGACCATACTCAGTCTCAGCTCGACTGCTTGGGGTGGGAGGGTGGGGGAACAGCTGTCACTAAAATGCTCATTGATCCAGTCCGCTCCTTGTAGGAAGGGAAATGGACGTCGTCAAAAATCCTTGTGTGGTTCGCTTGCTGCAGGCAAACTGGGAATAGTTGATAACCTGCTTCATTTCGTTCGTCGGATGCTTGACATCCACACACTGCTTCATTTTCTTAGTAGGATGCTTAACATCCACACATCATGCTGGCAGCAGTCTTCAGTTCAGCCCATGGTGGGGGGTGGGGTGGGGCGGGGGGGGGAACACCCCATCAGCTGCTCCTGGTCATTCTACTCCACGACACGCAGTCTTCACGGGTTTGTTTTTTCTCCAAGGGTCTCCTGGTCGTCCTACTCCACCACTCGCACAGTCTGCACGGGCGGGTTTTTCCCAAGGCTCTCCTGGCCTGCCAGCCGCCGGAACTTTTCCTGCTCTCCTGCAGCTTTGGCGAACCTGAGGGCTGTGGCAGGGCCGATCGTCTGCTGCAAGTGGAAACAAACAAAGTCTGTCCGTCAGTGAACCAACGCTAACATGAGTAATGAAATACAAGGGAGATCAATTCCACCGATTGTCTGCTGCAGGTGGAAACAAACAAAGCCCATCCGTCAGTGAACCAACGCTAACATGAGTAATGAAATACAAGGGAGATCAATTCCACCGATCGTCTGCTGCAGGTGGAAACAAACAAAGCCCGTCCGTCAGTGAACCAACGCTAACATGAGTAATGAAATACAAGGGAGATCAGTTCCACCGATCGTCTGCTGCAGGTGGAAACAAACAAAGCCCATCCGTCAGTGAACCAACGCTAACATGAGGAATGAAATACAAGGGAGATTAATTCCACCGATTGTCTGCTGCAGGTGGAAACAAACAAAGCCCGTCCGTCAGTGAACCAACGCTAACATGAGGAATGAAATACAAGGGAGATCAATTCCACCGATCGTCTGCTGCAGGTGGAAACAAACAAAGCCTGTCCGTCAGAGAAGAAACGCTAACAAGAGTAATGAAATACAAGGGAAATCAATTCCACCAAGACTACATCTGCATAATAATCAAACTCCGGATATCTTTCTACAGCATCCTTCATTCATATGCCACAGGCCTCAAGAATAATGTTGCTTAATGTCCACGGAGGCGAGCAGGCCTATCACTAGACAGGCCAGGTCTCAAAAAACTCTCAGCTTTTTTCATTGCTTTTTGTTGGTGCTAAAATGAGCCTGCATGCCCACCTTGGTGACAGGGTGGTGTCTCTCCACCACCACGGAGGCAATGGGGGGTTGCATGGTGGGAGACGATGATCGCCCTGCTGTGCGCCCAGAGTCGTGCCCCTTGCCTGTCGCTCTTGTCACCAGTCGAGGTTTTTGTGAGGCGGACGTGGATGCTGACACCTGTTTGGCCGACGCCTGGCAAGAGGAAGCAGGTAATTCTGTGTCAACATCCTGTGGTCATTCAGCTGTCCCTTACACCCAAAATGTCCGTTCCTTAAGTCAATGATTAAAATGTTGCATGTCTGTGTTTCTTGTCTATTCTCTCAGTCTAAGACTAATATGTTGTTTGTCTGTTCCCTAAGACTGAAATGTTGTTTGTCTGTTCTCTAAGTCTAAGACTAAAATGTTGTTTGTTCTCTAAGTCTAAAAATTATTGTCTGTTCCTTAAGTCTAAGACCAAAGTGTTGTTTGCATGTTCCCTAAGTCTAAAACTAAAATGTTCTTTGTTCCCTAAGCCTAAGACTAAAATGTGATCTATTCTCTAACACTAAAATGTTGTTTGTCTATTCCCTAAGTCAAAGACTAAAATGTTGTTTGTTCTCTAAGTCTAAAAATTAATATTGCTTGTCTGTTCTCTCAGTCTAAGACTAAAATGTTATTTGTCTGTTCCTTAAGCCTAAGACTAAAATGTTGTTTGTTCTCTAAGTCCTAAGACTGACACAAACAGCAGTGTATTAAGCCTTTCACTCCCAGCTGTTCTGGCCGACCGACAGTGGTTTCCAACCCTTGGCATTTCTGACAGCACTGCCACAATTTTCACCACTAAACTCTGAAAGCTTATAGTTCATTCCCGTGCCACTTTTATCTTGGGCAACCACAGTCTGTACTCACAGGCTGACCTAGCCTGCGCTTATTTTATTTTCCTGTGTCCAAACACTGCCATTGCTTGGGAGTTTTACATGCACTGATGTTGATGCATGCCACTGCACGTGGATGTACAAACACTGTAAGAGTGCAGGCACTGAAACTGAAAGCTCACTCTGGGAGAAAACAAATCCCTTTGCCACGTCGGGGAATTGAACCATCAGCAGCACTCTGGACCTGTGATGCTCAACCACCATGGCGACACTCCTGCCCTATTTAATGTACAGTTAGGGTTTCAAACCACAAATGAGATGTTTCGGGGGGGTGGGGGGGGGGGGGGGGTGAAGAAAAAAACTCTTGCCAACACAGGGGAATCGAACCATCATCAGCAGCACGCTGGACCCATGACGCTGAACCACCAGACCTTCATCCCCACCCCATTTAATCTACACTGATCAAAGTTTCCAACCGCAAATGAGATTTAAACAAACATTGACAAAACAATCTACAGCTTCTGGACTTTCCACCTTACCGGACGGGACATTGTGTTGGCTGGCATTGACCTTGACCCCTGCGAGGTCACGATCTTGGGCGGTGGGGCATCGGCCGGCACGGACGATCGCACAGCATCCTGCGGGATTGCCTTGGAGGTGGCAGGCCCTTTCTCTGGGACGTGGCTCTCAAGGTTGTCCGAATAATAATCGTCACTGCTGTCCCTGTCCCCCCTCCGTGGGTCAGCCTCTGGGAAAACAATACAAAACAATAGAGTGCGCCACCACTGTACTGCCAGGTGTCACAGTCAAGTCTCCGTTTGCTGCCCGTTTTAAGCTGTGTGCATTTTTTGCTTTGCATAGTCAGAATGCTCGGGTGTACGGGTGTCTGAGTGTGCATGTGTGTGTGCACACGCTCATGTGTGTGTGTGTGTGTGTGTGTGTGTGTGCATGCGCATGCACGCGCGTGTGTGTATGTGCTCAGAATAGTGTTTGGGGACAAAATATTGCACCTTACAAATACTTTAATTATAATAATTATTATTTATTGCACAAGGAATCTGTCATGGTGCCAAGCACACTCACTCAGATATCATAAAATGACAAAAATGATCAGTTTTTCATAAGTACGAAACACACACACAAACCAACAAAAAGTAGCAATATTTGAATACGTATATATATAAACAAAAGATGTTTCCAGAAGACCAGCTTCTTTAATATTGCAGATCCACAAACTATGTGTGCGTGTGTGTACGCACGCACTCACAGAAGTTTGTTTTCACTGCATTTCATTCTGTGCTTTGTAACAAGCAATATGCTCCAACTGGGAGAGAGTACATAAAAGAGTACCTTATTTTTCTTATTATAGCTGCATCCTTCATGGCATCCTTGAAGTGTTCACACAAAACTTTTGCTTGCTTGACCCTTTCAGTGGCCGCCACCTGAATATTTGCTTAGGCGCAACTGATGTGTGCGTTTCAGACTATCACGCTGATTGTGGGGAGGGGCCACTTGAAACATAACTTATGAACACTGTCATTTTCCATAATGGGATGAATAAAGCTTTCGGAATAAATCATAAATTAAAAAAGTAGAATGTCTGTCTCTTCTTTCTGCCTGCGAGATGAGCTAGAATTTTTGGTTTCATTTATTTTTCACTCAGAATCTTGCAATTCCCAGACACAGGCCAATGATGATTAGGTTATTACTAGTATTATTATGGATGACTTTTATTTACATAGTGCTATCTTCTGCTCTCCAGCAAACTGGCTACACTTTACCTCCACAGCACTGAAAGGGTTAACCATCCTTACCGGCTCCCTCGTCCCCGTGGAACATGGACATGGCCTCCATATTGAGAGCGCAGACGCCCCTCATGAACGCCTTCTTCATGGCCTCCTCGTAGTGCTCTCGTTGGATGTGCAGTCGTCGCACCTCCTCCCTCGCAGCCTCCTGCGCCTCGTTCAGCTGTCACAAAAAACAATGAACCAGGGACTCACTGAAGCTATTGTGGCTTCACAGTTGGCAGTGAGCTGCATGCAGATCTCTTGGGCCTTGACCTGGCAGGCTTTCTCCACGCACTGGCTCAGAAGTCAATACAAATGATAGCACCCCCTCCCCCCACACCCCCCCCCCCCCCCCCACACACACACACAAAAAAAAAAGCAATGAATGAGGGACTCATTGAAGCAATAGTGGCTTCATAGTCAGCAGTGAGCTGCATGCAGATCTCTGGGCCTTGATCTGGCAGGATTTCTCCATTTGCTGGCTCAGAAGTCAATACAAATGACAGCACCCCGACACCCCCCCCCCCCCCCCCCCACAAACAAACCCCACAAAAAACAATGAACCAGGGACTCACTGAAGCTATGTTGGCTTCATAGTTGGCTGTGAGCTGCATGCAGATCTCCTGGGCCTTGACCTGGCAGGCTTTCTCCACGCACTGGCTCAGAAGTCAATACAAATGATAGCACCCCCACCCCCCAAAACACACACAAAAAGTAATGAATGAGGGACTCACTGAAGCAATTGTGGCTTCATAGTTGGCAGTGACCTGCATGCAGATCTCCTGGGCCTTGACCTGGCAGGCTTTCTCCATTCACTGGCCCAGAAGTCAATACAAATGACAACACCCCCTACACTCCCCCCTGCCCCCCTCAAAAAAACAATGAATGAGGGACTCACTGAAGCAATCTTGGCTTCATAGTCGGCAGTGACCTGCATGCAGATCTCCTGGGCCTTGACCTGGCAGGCTTTCTCCACGCGCTGGCGCCACTTGCTGTGGATGGTGGAGAACCAGGCGCTCAGAACTCGACGCCTCAGCGACCGCTCGTAGTGCTTGCGAGCCAACTGAAAGGAAAAGCTCTGCAACACACAAGGAACTTGGTGAACACCGCTCAACAATTCAGTCTGCTTGTAATGTCTGCAAGTTGAACAAAGACTGAATGAACGAACAGAGGATGTCCCTGTGGTGGAGTTTACGTACCTTGTATTTACAGGCACGCCAGGTGATAGTTACCGTAGGTGACCGAGGTTGTACTTGTGTTACGCGATTTGAGCGCTAATTACCTTCCTTGTGGGTTGATCAAAGACTGAATGACCACAGCTTATCATTACAACTAAAGTATTATAATAATGATAAGTACTTCAAGTGCTTCTGCACAAAGCGAGCATTAAGCATTGAACTTTAACCATTCAAGAAACCAACCTCTCTCTGGGCAACACTGTGCTGTAAACCAACCTCTCTTCGCGTCATTGTGCTGTAAACCCCTCTTTTGGCGTCACTGTGCTGTAAACCCACCCCTCTCTTACTGTCATTGTGCTGTAAGCCCACCTCTCTCCTGGCATCATTGTGCTGTAAAGTAAACCTACCTCTCTCTTGGCATCATTGTGCTGTAAACCTACTCCTCTCTTAGTGTCATTGTGCTGTAAACCCACCTCTCTCTTACTGTCATTGTGCTGTAAACCTACCTCTCTCTTACTGTCATTGTGCTGTAAACCTACCTCTCTCTTACTGTCATTGTGCTGTAAACCTACCTCTCTCTTACTGTCATTGTGCTGTAAACCTACCTCTCTCTTACTGTCGTGCTGTAAACCCACCTCTCTCTTGGCGTCATTGTGCTGGATGCGCCAGTTGCAGAAGTTGCGCATGAGCTCGATCTTGTCGCGCTGCCGGTACACGGCACTAGTGAGGTTGGAGATGATGTTGTCCTTGCGTTCCATCGACTGCTCATAGGTGTGCAGGAACTCTTTCAGGCTGTCCAGCTCCTTGACCAGCGCCGCCTTCTCTGAAGCATGTCTGGAACAATGTGGGTTGAGCTGACTGCGAAATTGCCCTGAACACTCGATGTGAGTGGCCTACTGAAAACCTTCCTCTTCTGAAAACCTTCCTCTTCTGAAAACTTTCCTCTTCTGAAAACCGTCCTCTTCTCACAGTATTTTCATCCCAGCTAATATCAGTAGGCTACCCAGTTTCTGCTACAGTCATGAGTGTGTGTGTGCATGTGTGTGTGCGTGTAGTGCGTGTGTTTGTTTGTTTGTTTTTCTGTATAATACTTTACGTAAATTGTTTTGGTAGGACTGTGCTCTACATGTGTACAGAATATCATATTTAGGTTAATATGTATTATGTGAGCACTCAGGATGTTGACGAGCGCATGATAAATGTACATTATTATTATTACTGCTCTCCACGATGGCTATCTGACAATCACTCAAAGTAAGGATCAAGTTGTCATTTGCCATGACTTTTTATGGATGACTCCCCCCCCCCCCCCCCCCCCCACCACAAGAAAAAACAACCAAACAAAACCAAAACAAGATCACACCCATGAGTCACAAATGCAATCAAAAGCAAATTCCAGTGACTATATCATAACAACAGTGTACGGCTGACACAAGAATGCCCTGCCAAGGACTAATGATGTAAACCAAAATGTAAAAAAAATATTTAAAAAATGGAAAAAACAAGTTCTTTTATTGAAAAATGGTGACTACAGTTGACAGTACACGTCATCCTGTAGGTGGCCAATTGAAACCTCTTAAGTCAATTTCTACAGGTTTTGAAATATTTAGGCCTTTGTTGTTGTTACTGTTGACGGGTTGCTTTTTGTCCACAGAAGCCGTAGGCTTATCAGGGATGGAAGCCCAGGACAGCCACCTCGACTTTCACACAGCTCCTGAAGACCTGATTTGTTTAGGTACGTATTTTGTACACAGTTGGAAGATTCTGGCATAAAATGACACGGACACAAAGAAGCTGCAGAGCTGTTAATCCAGAGAAAACTGAATCTCCTCACCTGCTTGTTTCTTTGAAAAGCTCCTGCCGACATTTCTGCTCAATGGAAACTTTCGCCTGGGAGAACTCAGCCTAAGAAGAGAAACAAAACAAAACAACAGTGATATCACAGAGTACTCACTTCACATTACACTACACTCAGTACAGTCTTTCACCTGGTTCAGTACAGTTCAGCTAGAGGCACGTATTGAGAGCTGCACCCCAAAACACCCATCCACTTTTTGTCTCTTTTTTGTTTTTTGCTTGCAATCAAAATTCACAACCCCCTCCCCCTCCCCATTAATAAAAAAAATTTGTTGCAAATGGAGGTTTTCTGATACATGTATGCTAAGAAAGAAAGAATGAAAAAAAAAAAATGAAAAAAAAAAAATCATCTGGTTTTTCTGTGTTTCTCTAAACACGAAATTAGGAGTTATGACATTTTACTCAGTCACCAACATGCTCTAATAAGATTTTGGGGTCAAAGTGTGTAGCTTGTACAGCTGTAGAACTAGAAAGCAGACAATGTACTTTTTTCTATCTGAGATCATCAGACACCTCCCTACAGTTCTGGGAAATTTAAATGGTCTTGACAAGTTAATGATATAATGCTGATACTTTCCACTGAATGAGTGAGAGTCAGTTCATCAGAGCAAGTATGAAAATGGATATATGCACAACAAAATCAAAAGCCATAATCCCAGAAATCACAAAGGAATGCTCCTGTGTTCAAACAACCTTTTACAACTAATACAAGGTACATACAGTTTAGTGTTTTCTGGGATCATGGATCTTGATTGTGTGTGTGTGTGTGTGTGTGTGTGTGTGTGTGTGTGTGTGTGTGTGTGTGTGTGTGTGTGTGTGTGTGTGTGTGTGTGCACATCACTGCATGTCCATTTTCATACTTGATCTTATGAACTTGACGCCCACTCATAGTCATACACACAGAGCTATTTGAGCACAGTGCATAGTTTCCTATAAACTACTGGTGATAATAACCTTGACGAGAACAGAACAACAAAACAAGAACAAAACATGTAAGTTGTCAACAAGCCGGCTTGAAAAAGTAATGAACAACTTTTAATGTAACAGGAAAACTGAAAGAAAAAACTTTCACTGGGTGAAAAACTTAGTAACAGCAGGCCATGGTGTGTGTGTATGTGTGTGCATGCACACATGTGTGTATGCATGCACGCAAGTGGGCATGCATGTTCACACATGTCACTGTGTTGATGTGTGTGTGTGTGTGTGTGCACACGTGTGTGTATGTATGCATGCATGTTGGCATGCGCGGTCACACATGTCACTGTGTGCTGATGTGTCACATTGTGTGAGTGTGTGTGTGTGTGTGTGTGTGTGTGTGTGTGTGTGTGTGTGTGTGTGTGTGTGTGTGTGTGTGTGTGTGTGTGTGTGTGCACGCATGCGTGTGTGTGAATAGATCTTGAGACAATCAGCTTGTTTATGCGTAGTCATACAGTTTGATTTTCTCAGGGTGGAACAAGAGATAAAGCAACAGAAACAAATCTTGTTTACAATTCACCAAATGTTTCACACAAAATTGCACACACACACACACACATTCCTAAAAGGTAGTCCCTTTAATATGGATGTGTGTGTGTGTGTGTGAATGAGTGAGTGAGTGAATGAGAGTGTGTGTGTGTGTGTGCACGCGCATGCATGCGTGTGTGCATGTGCACATACACATGTACATGCCTGTGCACAGGAAATTCAAATGATTACCAGCGAATGACACAGGGAACCGTCCACACACAAAATAAGACCACATCACAATAATACCATACCGCCCCCACTTCATGTTTGGTTTGTAAGCGTGTTTCCAACTGTACAAGATCAAAACAAGAGAAAACAACCATGCTGTCAATAGCCGGTCATGAAAAAATTAAACTGCTCGGCAAATGCAAAAGTCCACACATCCATGCACAACACAATGATAATGTTCAGCATGCCTTGTGCCAAGCCATCTGGGATAGGTACACCCGCAACAAAACCATCCCACCCTCCTTTCAAAACACTGGTCACTGTCCTAAAGCACCCACTGAGCCATGGAGAAAAGAAAAAAGAAAAAAAGACAGGTTACAAAAATATACCAAAAAACAGAGAGAGACGGAGAAAAAAAACAAAAAAAAACGAGACCTGTTTACACTCAAATATGAGTATTTTCATTTCTTTTCCATAAAAAAAAAGAGACCCGTTTACACTCAAATACAGTCAAGCATACACTTTCAAAAAACTGCAGTATTTGTTTTTATTATTTATAGAAATAGAGCATTTTCATTTCTTTTGCATTTAATTTTGTTCCCAGTAAAAATAACCTGATTTTATTTTATTTTCAACACGGCTTCCCCCCAAAATGGCAAATGCTCACACTTTGCAGCAGAAATACAAGCCTAGCCTTGCTTTGAACTGCCCAAGAATTCAGTGCTGAGACTACACAAAGCGCAATGCCGAAACACACTGCAGCAGTGAGCGGTCACGAGACTGACATGTGTGTCATCAAAACCCCAGAACTGGGTGGGTTCCAGAGTGGAGAACAAATGAACCACAAAACGTGTCTCAAAATTTATTTATTTTTAAAGAAAGAAAAACATAATTCACACACATAATTCGAAAACTTTTGGCGTACAAATACACCCAAAACTGTACTCAGGAAACAGGTCCGAAAAAAATAAACAATGGGGAAGAGGCAGACAGCAGACACTTCCCCTCTGACGCTCTAAAATGCTCCATGAACGAATGACTGAGGGTGAAAATGAAGAACTCAGCGACAAAGCGTACACACGTACCAGCACATTTCTCTTCAACTCCAGGCACCACTGATCCATCAGCGTGTCCATCTTGTCAACATCACGATCAATGGTTACTTTGAAAATGTCTTCAATAGGACTTGTTCTCCCTCTCTCCTCCCGCCTTGGGACCCGCTCCTGGAACAACGGCTGGACGAAGGGGCGACCTCCACTGACGTCATCTGAACAGATGCAAAAAAGCCAGCGGTGATTTTTTCAAAAGTTAAACCAGCACATATTTTCACGTTTGTGATACTTTTCATTTCAGAGTATTTTTTTTTGTAGTTTTTATTTAATGCAAAATAATTATGAGGCCCACGCAAAGCTGATGCAAGCCAAAAGAAAAAAGACAAATGTCCATAAAATGGGAATAATCTTTTAAAAAAAAAAAAAATTAAAATCTGAACTTTTTAATGCCTATGCAATGCTATAATGATATATATATTTGTTTTAACCAAAATCAGTGGATAGCCACAGTTGTGAATGACCGTTGCTTATATACCCTGTAGATGCAACATCAGAAACATATGCTGTAAAATCACTAGTGAAAAAGAACCAGCCCTTCCCTGCAACCCCAGCTGAACCAGTGTAAATCACTACACTCAACCCCAGCTGAACCAGTGTAAATCACTACACTCAACCCCAGCTGAACCAGTGTAAATCACTACACTCAACCCCAGCTGAACCAGTGTAAATCACTACATTCAACCCCAGTTGAACCAGTGTAAATCTACACTCAACCCCAGTTGAACCAGTGTTAATGATTAATCACTACACTCAACCCCAGTTGAACCAGTGTAAATCACTACACTCAACCCCAGTTGAACCAGTGTTAATGATTACTCACTATGCTCAACCTCAGTTGAACCAGTGTAAATCAGTATGCTCAACCCCTGTTGAACCAACGTAAGTGATCATTATGCTCAACCCCAGTTGAACTGGTGTAAATCACTATGCTCAACCCCTGTTGAACCAGTGTAAATCTCTATGCTCAACCCCAGTTGAACCAATGCAAACCACTATCATGACTATGCTCAACCCCTGTTGAACCAGCGTAAATCTCTATGCTCAACCCCAGTTGAACCAATGCAAACCACTATGCTCAACCCCAGCTGAAGTCGTGTAAATCACTATGCTCAATGCCAGCTGAACCAGTGTACTGTAAATCACTATGCTCAACACCAGCTGAACCAGTGTACTGTAAATCACTATGCTCAACACCAGCTGAACCAGTGTACTGTAAATCACTATGCTCAACACCAGCTGAACCAGTGTACTGTAAATCACTATGCTCAACGCCAGCTGAACCAGTGTACTGTAAATCACTATGCTCAATGCCAGCTGAACCAGTGTACTGTAAATCACTATGCTCAACACCAGCTGAACCAGTGTACTGTAAATCACTATGCTCAACACCAGCTGAACCAGTGTACTGTAAATCACTATGCTCAATGCCAGCTGAACCAGTGTACTGTAAATCACTATGCTCAACACCAGCTGAACCAGTGTACTGTAAATCACTATGCTCAACCCCAGCTGAACCAGTGTACTGTAAATCACTATGCTCAACCCCAGCTGAACCAGTGTACTGTAAATCATGCTCAACCCCTGTTGAACCAGTGTAAGAATAAATGATTAATCACTATGCTCAGCCCCAGTTGAACTGGTGTAAATCACCGCTTGACCCCAGCTGAACCAGTGTAAACCTTTATGCTCAACCCCAGCTGAAGTCGTGTAAATCACTTTGTTCAACCCCAGCTGAACCAGTGTACTGTAAATCACTATGCTGAACACCAGCTGAACCAGTGTACTGTAAATCACTATGCTCAACCCCAGTTCAACCAGTGTACTGTAAATGGCTACGCTCTAATATTCACATCACATGCATTCAGCTGAGGCCTGATTCACTAGACTTCTGACCTATGTGTCATTCGTACATATATGGTTTGACCCAGATGCTCTGAAATGTAGCTGTACATGCTGTGGTACTGGTCAGTGCATCAGGCCAGTCAGTATTACTCTCAGTTTTTTCACGTGTGTGTGTGTGTGTGTGTGTGTGTGTGTGTGTGTGTGTGTGTGTGTGTGTGTGTGTGTGTGTGTGTGTGCATGCGTGCGTGTGTGTATGTGTGCATGTATGCATGTTCACACATGCATAAGTGTGTGCAAGCATACATGTCTGTGTGTCCATATACTAGCTTGTGTGTATGTACTAAGTGTGGTGACACATACATGTGCATGCAATGGGATATTCAAAGTCTGGGAAGGCTTGGACCCTCTGACAGTCTGAGATTTCTACAACCAAGCTCGCCACACATCTAGTCTGACCCCATGAACCTCTATGCTGCGAACAATATAGGCCCCCAACCAAGCTCACCACACACCTACCATAAGCCTCTATGCTGCGAACAATATAGGCACCCAACCAAGCTCACCACACACCTAGTCCAACTCTACAAACCTCTCAGCAAGAGTAAAGCTGTCGACAATGTAGGCCCCTCAGTCCATGAGGCTGCTCAGTTTGTCATAAATTCACCTCAACAACCACACACAGTGACCTACCTGGAGACTCGGCCCTCATCTGCTCGCTGAAGGAGCTGTGGCCATGCGACCGCGAGTCGATGGGACTCTGACCAAAGTCAGGCAGGTGTTTCGCTCCTCCGCCAGAGCTGTTTGCCCTTGGAGTGTTCTCCCCTTCCTCATCTTCTTCCTCCCTTCTCTGGGCTCTCGCCACTTCTGCAGGCAAAGAGGCAATGAATGCATTTGTGTAATGCAAAGCAATGAAACAGCACGATGGAACTTGAATTTGAAAACTTTAATACTCAAGGATTGTAGCGTTAGGTCCATTTGGACCTGTCTAACAGCCAGTCCTTGCTGTACTACAAACACAAATAAGGATGACTATATCACAAACAGATATTATAAGTATGAATGAGCAATAGACGATCTTCAGAAATCCAGGGGACTGCATTCGGTAAGTGCCTACAGGCATGGCCTGTATATATATACAGGTCCAGGCCTGCGGGTGTAGCGCAGACTAGTCACGCTTTTGTTGGGGGTACAGTGAGCACGTGGGCAAGATGACGGATACCCGTAAACAAAGGCAGAAAAGGCATCAGAAATGCTGATCAAGCGCTCACTGTTCGTGGGGAACATGCATATCGGATAGTAGGTTCCCCCAGCTAGTAGTCTAGTATAAATTATAATAGGTCCATGCCTGAAGATACAAAACTGTCACAGATCGGCTCTTCTCTGCTGCTGCCTCCATTCAGGGGACTTCACTCTCCCGGAGTAAGAAAACACTGTCAAATTATCTTTGCCTGTTATTTCCGGAAATCGTCTATTGATTAATACAGGGAAAATACAGGGAGGATGCATGTGGTCTGCTGCTACTGGTCCCAAGTTAACAACCAGTTTTCAACCTAAAGTAAAACTTATGGCTGCAATGAACCAGTCTAATGTGGAAATATTATTTCATTACAAAATGCTGTCTGCAGTCAATGTTCTCTGTCAACAACCAGTTCTCTTCCAACCTAACTTATGGCTTGTCAGTGTGTATGTGTGTGTGAGTGTGTGCATGCATAAGTGTGTGTGTGTGTGTGTGTGTGTGCATGCGCCTTTGTGTGTGTGTGTGTGTGTGTGTGAGTGTGTGCATGCATAAGAGAGTGTGTGTGTGTGTGTGTGTGTGCATGCCTGTCTGTGTGTGTGTGTGTGTGTGTGCGTGCATGTGTGAGTGTGCGCATGCATACGTGTGTGTGTGTGTGTGTGTGTGTGTGTGTGTGTGCATGCATGCGCGTGCCTCTGTATGTGTGTGTGTACACCACATGAATGACACTGTTACATGTATACATGCACACACACACACACACATATGCACCCACATACGCACACGCACACACACGCATATAAACACACACACCTGTAAAAATGAGTATAAGGCGCTTACACCTAATGTGAGCCTGAAGCGCAGTAACTAGTTCTCTGCATGCTTCAGACGCACGGTGCTTGCTGCCTATTGCTATGAAGGTGCCTCAAACAAATTCAGGAGGCCACTCACCGTGAATAAGAGCTGAGTGCTGCGAAGCTTGGATGGTGACAATGTCATCCTCACGACCGAAAGCACCTCTGGTGTCTGCCAGCTTCTTTTGTAGGTTCGTAGGGTTGTACTCTGGTATCACCACTGCATACTTCAGCAGCTCGTCATATTCCTCCTGTGAACAGGGTAAAACCAATAGTACTTTAGCAGTTGGGCACCACAACTGTCAGTGTGTATCACTGTATGTATGTGTATGTGTGTGTGTGTTCTAGATGGGAAAGTGTGTGTGTGTGTGTGTGTGTGTGTGTGTGTGTGTGTGTGTGTGTGTGTGTGTGTGTGTGTGTGTGTTTGTGTGCATGCATGTTTGTGTGTGTGTTTGTGTGTGTGTGTGTGCGCGCGTGCGTGCGTGTGTGCATGCGTGTGTTCTAGATAGGAAAGGGAAAGGGTGTTTGCCAGTGTAGCTCAACTGCATACTTCAACAGCTATCATTCCAACTGTGAACATGACAATAGTACATTAGTAGTCAGGCACCACCACTGCATACTTCAGCAGCTCATCACATTCCTCCTGTGAACAGGGTAAAAACAATAGTACTTTAGTAGTTGGGCACCACAACTTCATACTTTAACAGCTCATCATATTTCAACTGTGAACAGGGTAAAAGCAATAGTATTTTAGTAGTTGGGCACCACAACTTCATAGAATCATACTTCAACAGTTTGTCTTATTCCTCCTGTGAACAGGGAAAACCAACAGTACTTTAGTAGCTGGGCACCACAACTGCATAGTTCGACAGTTCATCATATTCCGACTGTGAATGGGGTAAAACAATAGTACTTTGGTAGTCGGGCAATACAACTGTGTACTTCAACAACTTATCAATATCATATTCCTCTTGTGAACATGACAATAGTACTTAGTAGTCAGGCATCACCACTGGCAATGCATACTTCAACAACTCATGCTCTTCCTGTGAACATGACAATAGTGCTACTACTAGCTCTTCCTGTGAACATGACAATAGTACTTAGTAGTCAGGCATCACCACTGGCAATGCATACTTCAACAACTCATGCTCTTCCTGTGAACATGACAATAGCGCTACTACTAGCTCTTCCTGTGAACATGACAATAGTGCTACTACTAGCTCTTCCTGTGAACATGACAATAGTGCTACTACTAGCTCCTCCTGTGAACATAACAATAGTGCCACTACTAGACAACTAGTAGTCAGACACCACCACTGGCACTGCATATTTCAACAGTTTGTCATATTCCTCCTGTGAACACAAAACAACAGCTAGCAGTCGGGCACCACAACTGCATACTTCAGCAGTTCATCATACTCCTGTGAACATGACAATAGTAGTCAGACACCACCACTGCATACTTCAGCAGTTCATTGTATTCCTCATGTGAACAGGGTAAAACACTAGCACTTTAGTAGTCAGGCAACACAACTGCATAATTCAACCAGCTCATCATACTCTGACTGTGAACAAGGTAAGTAACTTGGTCAGTTGGTGTTTTACGCCCAGTCAACCATTATGGTTAGATCAGGGTGAAGTGTGAACAGGGTGAAACCAGAAGTACTTTAGTACTCGGGCACCACCACTACATACTTCAACAGTTTGTCATATTCCCACTGTGAACAGGGTAAAACCAACAGTACTTTAGGAGTTGGGCACTAAAGCTGCATACTTCAACAGCTCATCATATTCCTCTTGTGAACATGACAATAGTACTTAGTCAGACACCACCACTGCATACTTCAACAGTTCGCCATACTCCTCCCGTGAACACAAAAAACAACAGCAGTTGGGCACCATCACTGCCTACTTTAACAGCTCATCATACTCTGCCTGTGAACATGACAACAATACATTAGTAGTCAGGCACCACCACTGCAGAATTCAGCAGCTCATCATATTCCTCCTGTGAACAGGGTAAAACCAGCAGTACTTTAGTAGTTGGGCACCACAGCTTCATACTTCAACAGCTCATCATATACCTCTTGTGAACATGACAATAGTACTGTAACTTAGTTGTCAAACACCACCACTGCAACAAGAACAACTTAGACAAACTTGCCGCCGTGTGAAGCAGAACAATCAGGAGTAACTTTAGACAAACCTGCAATTGCATGGAGCAGAACAGTCAGGAGTAACTTTAGACAAATCTACAATTGCATGGAGCAGAACAATCAGGAGTAACTTTAGACAAACCTGCAGTCGTGTGGAGACGGAACTACCCGGTGAGTCGGGTGGCACGGAAGGAGGGCCTTCAAGACTGGCGTTAGAACTGGACGGTTGACTCATTTCTGCATCGGCAACAGCACTGGCTGCGCTGGTGCTGACGTTACTCCCAGTCTGGCTGACCAGCAGAACTTCTACCGGAAGTCCACAAAGCACACCAGATTCCAAAGAAAGCTCAAGAAAATTTCAAACTGAAACAAACAAAATCAAAGCAAAAACAAAATGAAATAGATTCAATATTACTATTGATCATTTATACAGATCATCATCATAATAATAACAATAATGAAGATGATTTCTACAGCACCCATCTACCACACAAGGTTGAAGCACAGGGCCCTTTACAATAACACTAACCACACACACACAGACACACACAGGCACACACACACACTCACTGAGTCACTCACTCAGCGTTGGATGAGGGGATAGGCAGGGCCATGAAAAACAGTTCAGAAATAATTATTACACAGGTGTGTCTTGAGGGTGGCTTTAAAAGAGAAGGCAGAATCAGAGCATCATACTGTCCCTAACAAGCCTTACAGTTTCTGTGGACGTCAAGCACCATGTTTACTTACTTACTTAGAGCATCATTCTCTTCTTGAGAGCAGACTCACAGTGCTCAAGCTGCATGTGACCCTGAATGAGTGACTGTAGCCTTAAGTAAGTAAGTAAACATGGTGCTTAATGTCCACAGAAATTGTACAGCTTATTAGGGATGGGGAGAAGGGGGGGAAAGAGGGTATGGAGGTAGGGGGAGAGGGAGATTATATCTATTGCTACACTGTCACCACCAGAATGACTTCTGCATTAAGACGGGCAGCGATGAGAGCCATTTTAATGTTTCAGTAGGGAGTGATTGACAAAGTTACAAGACAGTGTCCACAAATCACAACCTTTTTGAACAGAAAAGAGAGCCGAAGTGGTATCGAACCGAGGTCCTTCCGCTTACCAGCCTAACACCTTACCACTAGGCCAAACCGGCTCACAACTGTAGCCTTTCATAGCACTTTTCTTAAATATCAACCAAAGCGGTGTACCTTGGTCATTACATGGCCGGTGCCATATGAAACTGTTGCTGTTTCGGCACATGTTCTGACTGAGGTCACCATACAACCATGCGTAAATTTATAGTGTCACCTCATTCAAACTTAATCAAAGCTACTATAATTATATGTGGGGTGCATGTGTGTTTAGATGTAACTTGCTGCCTCCACTTTTGGCAGATTGACCTAGATCTTTTAGTTTTATGTGCTACTGTGGTACAGGTAACAAGGAGGAATGGATACCAAAATAAGAGTCGGCACAGAAAGTTGACCCTGGGATTTTTTTTCTCTCCTACTGCAAGGACTCAAACCCACAACCTTTCAATCCTGAGCCTGGCACTCCAACCATTGGCCTACCTCTGCTGTGTGTGTGTGTGTGTGTGTGTGTGTGTGTGTGTGTGTGTGCATATTTGTGAGTATGTGCATATTTGTGAGTGCGTGTGCATATTTGTGTGTGTGTGTGTGTGCGCGCGTGTGTGTTTGTGTGTGTGCATATTTGTGAGTGCGTGTGCGTATTTGTGTGTGTGTGTGTGTGTGTGTGTGTGTGTGTGTGTGTGTGTGTGTGTGTGCATGTGTGTGTGTATTTCTCTGTGTGTGTGTGTGTGTGTGTGTGTGTGTGTGTGTGTGTGTGTGTGTGTGTGTGTGCATGTGTGTGTATTTCTGTGTGTGTGTGTGTGTGTGTGTGTGTGTGTGTGTGTGTGTGTGTGTGTGTGTGTGTGTGTGCATGCATGGGTGTGGGTGGGGGTGGGGGCTTTTGGGTGCTAGCACTAAGTAGCAGGTACTTGGTGTACAAACATTTCATAGTGTTCATCACAAGCACAATCAATGGGAACAAGAAGAAGAGATGAAAATAGGTAGGTCAGTTCTCAGTATTACACCATTACTTGTAATCATTAATCATAACACATGGTCATGGATGCATGTAATTGCTGTCAATTGCCTAAGTCTCATTCTGCAACTTGAATGTTGTGGTCAAGTGTGACTGACACCGACAGACTGTGACTCACTGACTGAATGGTGTGTGTGTATGTGTTAGTCACGTGTTAGTATGTGTTAGTGTGTGTGTGTGTGTGTTAGTGTGTGTGTTAGTGTGTGTGTGTGTGTTGTGTTGCAGATGGGAAAAGGAGAGGGTGTTTGCTAGTAGTACTAGTAGTAGTACAGCTTTAACAGTAGTGTGGACTGCTGTGTATCTGACCGGTCGCAGTGATTATCTGACCGGTTTCTGTAAACCATGTTTGCCACCTAATACTAGTAATACATGTCACACCAGTTTGAACAATTTCTAGAGTGATCACTGTAAACACATGCAAAACGATCACAGCCCACTTAAGTTAAACTTAAAGATCCTGTAGTCCATCTTAGAGTTTGGTGGATTATGGAAACATCAAAATAACCCAGCATGCACTAAAAGTGTCAAAGTCTTCATATTCATTATAATGCTGACGTTGGACACAATACAGAAGAAGAACACTTCAACGTGAATGTTCTGGTTTTTGTAAAATTTGTTTTTAATTTGATCTCTAGACAAGTGAATGAGAGTTAAAGGCCCTCGAGATCAATGCCGAGGCAGCAATGATCAAAGTTGTGCTCACCCCATTTTCCAACTGCGCGAATAACAATTACTATGGTCTACAGTCTTAACTGTTAGTGCTACTCAGCTTACTGTGGAATTAACTGAAGAAATAAAGTGCAAGTTGAAACTTGTTCCATTTGGGTACCATGAAACCCATCTGACACTTTCCGTTACTACAAAGAATATCCATCAGGTTAGTTCACAATTTGATAAAAATATGAATGTGATGCAACACTGTTGCTGCGTACACAATGAACGGAGAAAGAAAAAGAAAATACCTCTAATAATTAGTCGACGGTTCCGCAGTCACCATTGTAAACAGTTTTCGAAACGCCTTACACGTTGATTCTATAAAAGCTTGTGATTGGTTGAACGATTTGTAAGATATCTTTTGATTGGATGTTTCCGGCAAAGACTACTCCTTCTGAATTTAATTTGAGTTGTTTCCCCTACCATCAAGCCGGTGAAACGGCGTAAAGTTTACATTATGTGTTTCCAAAGACATTTTTTCTGGCGCAAAATATGTAAGGACTTGAGTGATATTTGTTGTAGGTAAATCTGGCGTTTACTTGGTATACTTATCAATTAAAAAAATGGTAACGTTTAGTTTAGCAGACGACACAGTTTTGTCTCGGCTAACAGCAAAACTGTCTACCTAAAGACCGGTTACTCGCACCACATCCGGGAAGGGAAACAACTGTGGCAACATGGCGCAGGCACAAGTTCCACAACAGGCACGTCCATGGAACCCAAGTTTTACCTACGAAGACCGTGAGAGGTGATATTTTATTGTTTGTTTCATGTGAAATGCTTAATTAAGCTAGGCACTCTAGGAGCGCCATGTAGGGTTTTTTCTTTTCTTAGTTGCGTGGTAGCTTATTGTCGTGTTTAACCTCACCAGCTGTTTCTGAATCTGATCCCTTCTTCATCGTAGTTCATAAAATTTCATAAAGTTCATTTTGTAAAGTTGGAGTCTATTGAAAAAATCCAAAATTCTTCGCCTTAATTCAACCGCCATGGTTGACTGGACGTTACAAATCAGTCATAGAATGATAGATCCATCTTCTTCTTCTTCCGTAGACTATATTTAAGTTATAAGTATAAAACCCAGCTTCAACAATTTGAAGACTACGTACGTATTGGCATTATTGGACCGGCAATGTCCACTTTTAGCCCCGTCGGTTCGTGGTCCTCAAATGGTATGAGAATAAGTGTGTGTGTGTGTGTGTGTGTGTGTGTGTGTGTGTGTGTGTGTGTGTGTGTGTGTGCGGAATGAACTTGATGTATGCACTACGTTGGCATATCCACATATCAGTTTATTCTGTACTAAAAACTACTAGTACTATGCCAGTGCTATACACAAGCACACACACACACACACACACACACACACACACACACACACACACACACACACACACACACACACACACACACATTCTCAAACCATCTGAGGACAGCGAACCGATGGGGCTAAAAGTGGATATTGCCATTGGACCCAACATTAATAATATTAATAATAATGCACACAAATTTATACCACGTGCTCTGTACTACTGTAGTGTACTTTTTAGTAACTGATACAGTGATTCTGATAGTGTAATTAGTACAATAGTAGTATAATTAGTACTATGTCTAGTAGTAGTACTTACTCCGTACTAGTACAGTAGTACTAGTAGTACTAGACTACTAGTACTACTGTAGTAGTAGTGCAGTAGTTGAATTATCAGTATGATGATTAAATGCTGTCAATAAAAAAATAAAGAGTCAAATTCTGTGCAGAATACCCACAAAAGTCCTTTGGATGAGACTATAATTTTATCCAAGGTCCCCCTGGCCTTGTATATATTATTATTATGCAAAAAGATCAAACCGTAATCAGTTGTAATATAAATAATAAAATATGCATGGAAACACCAAAGTAATCCAGCAGATATAGTGTCAGTATTACTAAAATGTTTCAGAGTCTTCAAAGTGTTTGAGTTAGAGTAGACACACACAAAAAAAGGAACTTGGAAGAACATCTAGTGACCCCTTACTGCTGTACAAAACTCCCCGCCCCCCCCCCACTTCCCACCACCACCACCAACACCACCACTTCCAACCAGGACAACCACAGAGTATTAATGAAAATAATAATAATACTAAAGAGGAATTATAGAGTGCCCATCTACCACACAAGGTGAGAGCACAGGGTGCTTTATTATTTTATAATAACACTAACCACACATGCACACACACACACACACACACACACACACACACACACACACACACACACACACACACACACACAAATGAAATGTTGCCATCAAATTCAAAATAACAGTGCAAATTTCTCATTGCCCCTAAACTAATAAAAGTAATTTACTAAAAAGACCCATTCAGTTCATTTACTTTTTTAGACTTCTGGTACCATCCCATATCCAATGACAGGTTATATTCATGACTAATATAGTAATAATATATAATTATGTAAGAAAGTTTTTTGCAGTTTAATTTTTTTTAATATTATAACAATTGTAAATTATATTTATAATACACATGTAGTACTAGTAGTAAGATCAATTAAAAAGATCTGACCTGCTGGTTTTGGTGACTCTATAGTTGAATACTTATAGTTATACTATAGACTTGACGCATTATATAATTTATAATAATTACTATAATTTGTATAGTATAAATCAAATGTCCCCATACGTTTTAATGATTTTTGTTCTCTGATGTTAATTAGTGTAATTTCACTTGGATCTTACTGTATTTTATCAGGCCTGTATTCCTGTAACAAGAGTAATTTTATCAATAGTGTTTGATTAAATTAAGCGTGACTGACCTTGAACTGCTGTGCTGGGTTTGGCAAAGCTGAACATTTTCTGGTGATACAAATCTATAATTTTATTATAATTTGTTTTATAATACAATTTCAGATGGATCTGTATTTACCCTGCCTACATCAACAGTCGCAAAACTGTCAAAGAGGGAAGAAGAATACCCAAAGACAAGGTATTTCTATGGTGGTTGTTGTTGGTGATCGCTTTTATAACTTATAATTAAATATAGCGCTATTCTCCACTCTTGGGCAGAGTCACTGTGCTCACATGTGATTCTACATAAGTGACTAGCTCTTTAATTTCATAGCGCGTTTTTGAATATCCAGCGAAGTGGTTTAGCTACACCGCTGGCATGGCATGGTATGGTCGTACATGATACTACATTGATACGACACCAGGTTTAACTTAAAAAACGGTAAATTTATGTTAGTGTCAGTGCGTTCTGGAAGTGTGACTGTAAGTGAATAAGTTGGTGTTTTACGCCGAGTCAACCAGTACGGTTATAATAACTTACATCACTATCAGGGCAAAAGTGTGACTGTGAGACTGACTGACTTTGCAGTGTTGATCTGTGACTTTTATGGGCCTGGGCAGTTGTTTAATCCAGCATTCAGAGTGAACATGGTAATAGTTATTAATACTATTGCTAATAACATTAGCAATAACACTTTTAAAGTTTAATAGATATGGTAAAGGAAAGAGGGGGAGGGGGGGCCAGGTATATAGGTTTCCCAGTGTATGTAAACTGTAAGTGAATTTCTGAATGCTTCATTGTTCCTTGTGTTTTGTCGTATAGATGAGTACATTTCTCTATGTCTGTTCTGTTTTGTCAGCTTCACCTGCAGTTGTTCACTCATTTCTGAATGCTGTGTTTTTGTGTGCGGTGTTTCAGGCAGTTGACAACCCATCCTACACAGAAATTAGAGACGTCTGTGTAGCAGCAGAAATGGTTCTGGGGGTGGAGGTAAGTTTTCCAAGGCTTAAGTTACGGTCAGAAATCAGAGATGTCTGTATTATGTATACATAGCAGCTGAGATGGTTCTAGATGTGGAGGTAAGTTTTCTGAGACTGATGAAGTTATGGTCAGAAATCAGAGACATTTGTGTAGCAGCAGAAATGGTTCTCGGGGTGGAAGGAAGTAAGTTTTCCAAGACTGGTCAGAAATTAGAGATGTCTGTATTATGTATAGCAGCAGAAATGGTTCTAGATATGGAGGTATGTGTTCCAAGACTTTAAGTTATGGTCAGAAATTAGAGATGTTTGTATAGCAGCAGAAGTGGTTCTAGATGTGGAGGTAAGTTTTCCAAGAATTAAGTTATGGTCAGAATTAGAGACGTCAGTGTAGCAGGAAAAATGATTTTGGGGGTCAAGGTATCTCTTGCATACATTCCAGGACAGAAATACGAGTTTGTGACAGGGACAACATTCCAAGACTTATAGTCAAAAATTAGAGTCGTCTGTGTTGCAGCAGAAACTGTTCTTGGGGTGGTGATAAGTTGTCTGTTGGACATTTGCATGAGTTTGTGATAGAGACAACATTCCAAGACTTATTTTCAGAAATTAGAGTCGTCTGTGTAGCAGCAGAAATGGTGGTGGGTGTAGAGGTAAGTTTCCTGTTGCATACATCAGAGATTGCGCTAGACATTTTTGAAACCAGTATCTGACATCTGGAGCTGGTCAGCTAATCACTGTAACCAGTCAGAGACATAGCCATCCATACTGCTGGAGCTGTACTAGCAAACACACAGCTCCCTTCCCCATCTAGCACACACACACACACACACACACACACACACACACACACACACACACACACACATGTACACAACATTCACTCACTCACAAACACCAACCTACGCACGCACACACACACACACACACACACACACACACACACACACACACACACAACATTCACTCACTCGCTCACAAACACCAACACACACACTTGCACACAACACACGCACTCTCCCACTGTGCTGCATTTTTTTTTTTTGCGGGGGGGGGGGGAGAACCTGTTAAACAAAATAATATTTTTAACAGCTTGTATGTCTGACAGATTCTTGATTTTTCCCCCAGTATGTGCTGATCTTAACCAGTAAAATACTGGAAATTACTGGTTAAGGCTAACCCCATACATTAGATAAGTTTGTCATGGGGACAGCATTCCAAGACTTATAGTGTACCATACAGTGATTATATTGTTGATGTTGGTCACTTTTATATAGTGCTATTCTCTCTGCTTCTTGAGCAGACTAGCTGCGCTTGCATGTGATTCTACATGAGTGAACAGCTTTTTATAGCGTGTTTTTGACTATCCACCGAAGTGGTGTACTTACAGCACTGGTATGGCTGGTGCCACATGAAATTGCTGCCATGTCGGCACGTTCTGTGTACACCATACAACCATGCACCATGTCACTTCATGCAAAGCCACATGCATAAAGTGCATGTGTTTTTAGCTGTAACCTCCCACCCACACTTTTGGCAGAATGACTGGGGTCTTTTACGTACTACTGCAGTAACACAGGGGGGTGGAATGGATACCGAAATAAGAGTCAGCATGTAAAGTTGACCATGGTCCCATGGAGAAGAAAATTCTCCCGCTGCTCCAGCAGGGATTTGAACCCACAACCTTTTGACGAGCCTGGCGCTCTAACCACCGAACTATCCCCGCTCCCCTATATACTCAGTGGGACACAATGAATGTAGAGAGAGACAATACAAAACATGTGCAAATTTGATATAACTGCCTTTTAGTTGTCTAGTTCTAATTAAACTGAATATTTGATGTGTTCGCATTGTTTGCAGAACAAGACCTACGCACGGGAGTTGGATCACCGGGACATCAAATTCCGGGGTCGAATCCGCATACAGCTGAAGAAGGCAGATGGTACCCCAATGAAGGAGCAGTTTCCAACCAGTTAGTATTCCATTGGAAACCCACCATGGAGCACCTTGCTGTACTCAGGTGTTGTTTGTCTGTTCTCAGAGCGGTCCATCTTGCTGTACATACTCAGGTGTTGTTTGTCTGTTCTCAGAGCGGTCCATCTTGCTGTACTCAGGTGTTGTTTGTCTGTTCTCAGAGCGGTCCACCTTGCTGTACTCAGGTGTTGTTTGTCTGTTCTCAGAGCGGTCCATCTTGCTGTACATACTCAGATGTTGTTTGTCTGTTCTCAGAGCGGTCCATCTTGCTGTACATACTCAGGTGTTGTTTGTCTGTTCTCAGAGCGGTCCATCTTGCTGTACATACTCAGGTGTTGTTTGTCTGTTCTCAGAGCGGTCCATCTTGCTGTACTCAGGTGTTGTTTGTCTGTTCTCAGAGCGGTCCATCTTGCTGTACATACTCAGGTGTTGTTTGTTCTCAGAGCGGTCCATCTTGCTGTACATACTCAGGTGTTGTTTGTCTGTTCTCAGAGCGGTCCATCTTGCTGTACATACTCAGGTGTTGTTTGTCTGTTCTCAGAGCGGTCCATCTTGCTGTACATACTCAGGTGTTGTTTGTCTGTTCTCAGAGCGGTCCATCTTGCTGTACATACTCAGTGTTGTTTGTCTGTTCTCAGAGCAGTCCATCTTGCTGTACATACTCAGGTGTTGTTTGTCTGTTCTCAGAGCGGTCCATCTTGCTGTACATACTCAGGTGTTGTTTGTCTGTTCTCAGAGCGGTCCATCTTGCTGTACCTGGGTGCGACCATTCCCAAGCTGAAGTCACGGGCGCAGTCACAGTCCACCCAGCAAAGCGGCCAGCAGCAGTCACAAGGCTCCAAGTCACAGAAGAAAAAGGGCCGCAGATAGAGTGTGACTTCACTGTACAATGAGCTGTTTGTGAGGAGTGTCACTGTACAGTGAACTGTTTGGGATGAGTGTCACGGTACAGTGAACTGTTTGGGATGAGTGTCACGGTACAGTGAACTGTTTGGGATGAGTGTCACATGGACATTGAACTGTTTGTGATGAGCATCACTGTACAGTGAACTGTTTGTAATGAATAATTGTTCTTGTTCTGTTTGTATGGGTGTATGGCAGTATCTACAAGCCCTGTTACCTTTAGGGTCAGGATGGGAAGGGGGGGGGGGGTGCACTGCACACTCTGAGCATCGCTTTCTGGCACCTTCCTCCAAACTCTGCCAGATTTAGTTACACCACTGAAGGGGCACTCTATCCCTGTGCAGCTGTCCACCGACGCGGTCAGCACCCTCCGAAAGGTTTGAGTACTGATAAGACTGTGGAAGGAACCTAGCGCCCAAGCATGCACATAAACATGAGATGCATCCATCCCGGGTAAAAAATGAGTTCCATCTCAATTCAAACGATTTTGGTTTGATTTGAGCTGGCGTAAGCAACATGGTGAGTTATAAAACAAATATCTGACATAATCTGAGTTGTTTGTAACAAACTTACTACTGTTTGAGCACCAACAAAAAACTGCTCCTTAGCTGACAGTTTTCTGGACCCTATGGTGTAACTAAATACAGCAGTGGTTGAAGGAAGGATGTCGTAAACCAGTGCTTGGAGTTTGGTGCACTGTTGTTGTTGGGGGGGGGGGGGGGGGTTGGAGGCAGGCGCTGCTTCACATAAATTATCTCTAGAATACCATGTTTTGTTGATGACTGCAAAGGCTGCAGGATGCTTTTTTTCTTTCAGATTCTTTCTTTTTGAATGCACTGTTATCAGTTATGTACTGCCTTTGTGCTTTACATCTGTGTTCCATACGACTAACCACCAGACCTGCTCTGTCAGAAAGATAGAGTGTGTTTTTTCTGTGCTTCTTTAATTGCGTTTTGTGGTTTGTATGCTTCTGGAGTGATTACATTTGTGTAAAAGGTGTGCGTCCAGTAACTTGAATAAGTGGTGCAGGTGTTGATGTAGTCAATCTTCAGTGTGTTGAAGCTGGTCAGCTATCTGGAAGATGAAGCGCTTATATCTTTGTTAATGGAAATGTTCCATATTTTTGATTTTACATTAATACATAAACAAATGTGCTTTTTAAACATTGTCATAACTTGAGTACTTCCTGACTATCAGAGTACAGCTACAAGATAAGAAGTACTGATAACAATAGTGGGGTCATAGAGCACCTTTTCTCAGATGAGCCCTAGGCACGTACATTTCACACTCACACAACCGACATCAAAACACGATATTTATTGTACACAAATTTGTTATCAAATATTTCTCCCCCCACCTCCTGATACACACACACCACTCTCTCTCACACACACACACACACACACACACACACACACACACACACACACACACACACACACACACACAGTTACTTGAGGCAGGCTGGAGTTCTACTTCCCTGATGTATCTTTAACCTTCACTGTATGATGCCAAGACTATCACACTACAGTAAATGGGGGCGACTTGCGCGCCCATTCTTTTCAAACAGGCAGTCTGTCATCTGTCCTGATCTTTTGGATATGGGTGACTTAGGCACCCATGATTTCTCCATAGGCAAACTGCCATTTACCGTGATCTGTTGGATATTGGGGAAGGGACAGGGTGTTGTCACCGAGGCACTGGTTCCTTCAAAATGCATGTCTTTTTTTGTCTTTTTTTTAATGTGTTGGTGTTTTTGTCATGGCTGGTGGTTTAAACATTCACAATAATATAATTCAAAGTAAAAGACCATGTGTATGTGTCACTTTGTGTGTGTGTGTTGTTTTTATTCTAAAACAAGATCCAAACACAAAAAGGTCCAAACGAATGCTTATTTTAACACGGACACACAGTATGCACATTTTTAGGGAAATCCCCTTTATCAAGCCACAAAATGACACTTAACAGATAAATGATGAAAAATGAAGAGAAAAAAACTTATCTTGTTTTGGTGTCCGTGTGAAATGAGCGTTCGTTTGAACCTTTTCGTGTTTTGATTTTATTTTTGTCAGAATATCAGCTATTTTTTCAACTTTTATTGTGGTGTGTCTGTTGTCAACACCCCGACAAGCACACACATGCACACAGTGGATTCACAGGAGAAGACAGTACTGGAGGGTGAGGGACAAAAGGTTGGAAGCAATTCTCAAAGAGTGAGTGTTTAAGGGCCTGTCTAAACAATGTTTGAGACATGGATTCACACTCAGCATCCGTAAAGTGTGAGGCTAGTATAAAAAAAATAAAAAACGCAGGTTGCAATTTGCTCAGGACTGTCAGACTGGAAATTAGGCTAACGCAAGGAATCGCTTTAATCACCAGCTTTGAAATGTGAACGGACTAGGTCAAGGTCAGGACAGGTCAAGGTTGGAAATTGTATCTAGTCAGATGTGTTTTTACACGTCAGTGACACCAGTCACTATGCTTGCCTATTACTATGTACAGTAACTGGAAGAACAGAGCAATTCACCACCAGACTATTTGCTAGCTTCGGAAAAAATGGCAAACTTCAGACAATTCACCACCAGCAATGCCATCACACTGTGACTGTCAGCATTTATTTTGAGAAGGCTCGACATCCAAGCTATACACGTGGTGGTGTTTGTGTTTGTGTGTGAGTGTGTGTTTCATTAGGAAGAAAATAACAGCAAGATATTGACTCAAGTGTCTGGGGTTTCAGTGTTTGTCCGGTGGTGAACTGCCTTGTCACACACTAAATGTGTGAGGTGTCTTACAGTGACAATTATTTCATCTATATATATCTAATTTGTGACATCATGCATTGCAGCATTACCAGGTCAAAAAAAACTTCAGTTTTAATAAGCAGGTCATGTTTAGGAACTATATGATTCATACACTGAAAACCAGATTGTCCTTGGCGTAGCTATCCCTAACTCAGGGTGGGTGAGATACTTACTTTTTTTATAGCACTATACCCATTGAAAAAATTGCAAGTTCACGGGACTGTATGATATTACGATACAAACTCTAGAAAGAAACTACAGGCATCCCATGTCATCAGAGCACTTACATAAGGCTACATTCATTTCATCTCTCTATCTCTATCTCTCTCTCACACACACACACTGATGTGCATACACACACACTGATGCACACACACACACACACACACACTGATGCGCACATACATACACACACACTGATGCGCGCGCACACACACATGCATGCACCCACACACACACTACAAATACATTACTGGTGATGGTTGGTACATGTACAGTGATAAGAAAAAAACATCAGTATGCAGAAGAGATGGGTTTTCAGTTTTCAGTTTCAGTCATATGAAGCGAATAAACCCAGAATTTGCAACAGAAAGTGAGTTTTATCGTATTTGTTTCCTTTAGTGTGCGTATATATATATAATATGCTCCTCAAGTTCATACATTTTGGTCTAGATCTATTGTTTCTGAGTAACCGTGCACGCTTCCCGAGTGCTGACGTCGGCAAAACAATCGATCGTGAACTGAGGACTTGCCCACTTACAGACTGTAATCAAACTTCAAAGTCACCTTTGGTGCAAATTTTGACTTCATTCGCTAGGTATGTCCCGGTTTGAGTGATTCTAATGACATTTGTGGCCCAACTATGGCGTTTAAAATGTCCCAGGAATTTTCAACCGTCTCCTTGGATATTACCGAACGTCACAGTTTTAGCTGAAGAAAGTTAATTAACAAGCAAACACGCAGTTTCTTGCCCCCGCGCACACACGTACATGCCGGCACGTGCACGATACTTACTGAGGTAAGCACCTCACGAGGGCACGCCCACCACAAGCAACGCCGGAAGTTTCTGTTTTAACCGGAAGTACTTTCTTCGTCTGCCACATTTCAACATGGCTACCGATAAGCCCTGTTATCGAGTAGGAGGCGTTACTCGAATGTGCCGATGAGGTTCAAACACTTGTGTTCCTCGTCTTTCACCACAGGAACGCTAAAAGTAAAGACGTTCTTGTTATTCTGTGAGCGGTAGAAGTGAGGTAAGGAGTTATCGATGTCGAAGTATCTAATGTGTCCCATGTTTTGATCTGTGCACGTCTGTCGGCTGCTATGTGAGACACATGAAGCCGACACATAATATTGTTATGCTTGTATCGATCACTAAGATGAAAGTAAACGCCAGAAAAAAAGTTAGGAGAGCATATGTTTTGCATACTTCAGACACATTTACGTATGCACGCCAGTTACATTTGCATTCCTTGGTGAGCATGTTTAGTGAACCGAAAAAAGTAAGTGCAATCGTTAAATCTTTGCCAACGGCAACGACAGTGAACAGTCTGGTGCATGCAGGTATATATACTGTAAGTGTAAGAATAAATCGTTGCTAACGGCAACTAAGTCCTGTACATGCAGGGTGTACTGTACCGTACACGTCAACTAGTCCAGGCCAACAAGTGATAGTTGATCGTTATCAGCTGGAAATAGTGAACTATAATACATGCTTGAGGTTAGCCCAACAGATCACCCCTTTTCAACAACTCAGCAATGGGTCATCAAAAGTTCACTCCACAGAGATAAACACTACAGAATGAAAGAAAAGATAAAAAGAGACAAAAATGAAAACCATAATACTTGTATTCTTCTGTGACCAGCATGCTGATTTTGAGAGCTTGTGTTCTGTTTCTAATACTTCTATCCATGCTGTTAAAGGCACTTTGTACTAAAACAGATCAGATTGTAAGAACACAAAATGTGGGAAAGAGCCCAGGATAAAAATTATTAACAGTCAGTGATCCTAACAACATACATAAGTTATAAACTTGATATTAAATCAATAGTACTTTTAATCAGAAAGTTTTCTGTGGATCATATTCTTTTCAGCTGTTCAAAGCATTTAAAATTGAAGAGTTATCTTTCATTTGAATCTGAGATGGCTTTTTTTTTCTTCTTTTTTTCTAACTATATCTAAGCCACTTTTTGCCCAGGTCAATGTTCCTGTTAATATGTAAAACACCTAAATAACATGATTTAGTGGCATGCATGTCTGTCAGTGTCACTGGTAATGTTCTGGATCAAGCATGGGTGGCAGATTAAACCAGTGGGTGTCCATCCAGCTTTTGAAGCTGTCTACTAAAGGTGCCATCAGTACCCTCTCAGGGAGTCTTCCTTCCTACCTGTCACCACATACTCAGCATAGGAGTTCCTTATATTAAGTATGCAGCTTGACTTCTTGTTGTTAGTAAACATGGTGCTTGACATTCACAGAAACCATAAAGCTTATTACACAAATATTAGGGATGGGTTGTTGATCGCTTTTATATAGTGCTGTTCTCTGCCCTCAAGCAAACTGATTGTGCTTGCATACCTGTGCGATTCAACGTGAGTGACTAACTGTTTATAGTGTGCTTTTGAATGTCCACCCAAATGGTGTACTTACAGCGCTGACACTGCCATCTTGGTGCATTTTGTGTGCTCCATACAGCCAAAGCCTCAAGGACTTCAGCCGATGCCTTTTTTCTTCTTCTTTTATGTTGCTTAACGTCCACGGAGGCGGGATAACCTATTAGGGATGGGGACAGAGTGGGAAAGGGGACAGGGTGATTGGCTCGACCGCGGAAAAGGCCCGAAAAAGACCGGAGAGACCGTAGACCGCCGCCAGAACAATGGAAGTGTTAAGGCGGTGTCCTCTCGCCATTGCCCAGCGACTTGTGCACTGCGCAATTGCTCTTTCAACTGCTGTGCTGGACAGAGTCACTAATACAATGTCCGTTGCACCGCTGTTGACGAACAACTTGGACAACTCGAAGCAAAAGACGTCCAACTTGCTCAGCCCAGCTCCACCTCCCTACTCATGATCTCTTCTGGGCAAAAGTGAGGGTCCAGCTCCACCTCCCTCCTCTAAGATCTCTTGATCTTTTGATCTCGCCTGGAACCCTGAACTTCTTCTCTGTCTTAGCCATTTTAAACTGCGGGTTAATGACTTTGTAAATTATTATACTGTGTTTAGACACACAGTTTGTACTAGTTACATCAGTTTATGACATCTTTCCACCAACCACTGCTGTATCTTGTTACATCATAGGTCTCGAAAAACTGCCAGCTAACTGCCAGTTTTTCATTGAGTTGCTCAGTTAGTTGGTGCTTTGAGCCGAGTCAACCACATAGAGTTTTTATATCAGGGCTAAGTTTTTCACTGAACAATGTCAGATGGCAGTAAGTTTATAAGCACACAGACAGCTCAAATTACACTCCATCTCATACACTATGCTCTTCTTCTGACATCTGCATGCTGAAAATTCCAACATTACAAAGGCAAGACTCGTGGCTTCCGCACCTTCTCTTGCTTTGGATCTCACATTTGGAATTCACTCACACGAGTCCTTAGACACTGCTCAACCCTGTCATCTTTTAAAGCCAAACTGAAAAACTTCCTCTTCTCATAGTATTTTCATCCCAACTATTACTGTATCAGTACCTAGTTTCTGCTACAGTCACTGTGTGTGTGTGTGTGTGTGTGTGTGTGTGTTAGTGCATGTGTTTGTTTTTCCATATATAATACTTCATGTAAATTGTTTTGGTAGGACTGTGCTCTACATGGGTATAGAATATCATATTTAGGTTAATATGTATGATGTGAGTGTGCAGGGCATTGACGAGCACGCGATAAATGTACATTATTATTATTATTATTTACATAATTATCAGGGCCCAAATGCACAAGGAGCAAATAGCCCCCCCACCCCCTCCCCACCCCCAATCATGTTTATCTTGTAAATTATGGTGATGACATTGAGAAAAACAGCATGCATAAAGCAGAAAATAATGGGATTGTTTGTTTGGCCTGATCATATTTAAAGTTATAGACTCTTTTTTTACGTATAAACAGCCTACATATCATATAAAAATGGCAGCTCTGATGCTGCAATTACCAACAAAGGCTGTTATTTAGGATAAAACAACACTTGGACAGACTGATGCTGTCCCATGTGCCATTTTTAGACCACAAATTATTCAGGAAAATTTGGATTCACGCATCTTAATCAACACAGACAGAGAGGAGGGGACAGGAAAATTGTGAATGGTAAGGAGTCATTAGGTCACTGACAAATGACATCCCTGCCACCATGGCAGTGATGTTTGATTGAACTTAATACATGGGTAACGCTGTGTCATGTGGTGTCCAATCAGTTTCAAGTATTTAGTGCTGTGTGTGTTGCATTGTTGGTAAAACAAGGGGCTTTCCTGATCTAAAAGTAAACACAAGCTAGTAGCTGTTTCTGAGGCTATTGACAACTCATGCATGCAGATGAAGAACAGGACTTGTGGACTCTTTTGCAAATCGGGATTATTTCCTCATTATACATTTGGGCCCAGTATTTTACCACAAACAATACTAACACCACCAGCACAATCAACACACATGGGAGTTAATTAGCACTCGAAATAAATAACACAAGTACACAACAAAGACGTGAGTCGCCTATGGTAACTCTCACCTGGCATGCGTGTAAATACAAGGTACATAAACTCCACCAGAGGTACATCCTCTGTTGTTGTTTTTGTTTGTTTTTGTTTTTACATAAACTCCACCAGAGATACATCCTCTGTTGTTGTTGTTTTTATTTGTTTGTTTTTGTTTTTACATAAACTCCACCAGAGGTACATCCTCTGTTGTTGTTGTTTTTGTTTTTAATGTACCACCAGCACAGATAAAAGCAAAATTGTTCTACTTCTAGTCAAAGCCAAAGCTAGTCAAAGCCAAAGGAGGATTTTCTTCCCTTTCCTGTAGCAGACACAGTATACATGCCTCATGTTTAGTAAGATGTGTACTTTGATACTGTGTTTCTTCCACAGTCTCAGTACCCACTGAGACATCTAGCGACTGTTACAGAGAGCATTGGCAGCATGAGACTTTACAGGGTGATTTCCACAGTCACAGTACCCACTGAGACATCTAGCAACTGTTACAGAGAGCATTGGCAGCATGATACTTTACAGGGTGATTTCCACAGTCACAGTACCCACTGAGACATCTAGCAACTGTTACAGAGAGCATTGGCAGCATGATACTTTACAGGGTGATTTCCACAGTCACAGTACCCACTGAGACATCTAGCAACTGTTACAGAGAGCATTGGCAGCATGATACTTTACAGGATGATTTCCACAGTCACAGTACCCACTGAGACATCTAGCAACTGTTACAGAGAGCATTGGCAGCATGATACTTTACAGGGTGATTTCCACAGTCACAGTACCCACTGAGACATCTAGCAACTGTTGCAGAGGGCGTTGGCAGCATGAGACTTTACAGCCTGATTTCAGCTGACAGATGTGTAAAGATAAGGAGTGCTCTTTCACTTTCAGTGGCATTGAACCAATTTTAGGACAGTTTAGAGGAACAGTGGCTTTGTTCTTCTTGGATCAGTCTTTTGCTGTGAGCTGGTTGTTTTCAAACTTTGCATGACCATAACTTCTGTTGAATGGTATTGTTATGCTTTTTTTAATTTATTTTTAAGTCAACCAGTTTCAATGACCTTGTCTTCTGTAAAGTCAAAGCTACAAACAAAGGCAAAAATGTAAGTTGTATTTTGGGGTAGTTTGAAGCTTTATGAAACAGAGATCCAAGGAATATTTCTTTGTTTTAAAACCAAATCCTGTAAACCACTCTAATTATGATTGGTTGCTATTTTGAACCCATTCTTTCGGGACAGTTTTATCTGAAGATATGGCTCACCCCTTCCCCTCACCCCCCTCCACCACCCACCCACCCCTACCCCCTCCCCAAAAACAACAAGAAGAGCTGTGCTTGTTACCAGCTATATATTTTTGTTGGTGGTGGTTGTTTTGGTGGTTGTTTTGGTGGTATAAATCAGATACCCATGTATATGCACATGGTGTTTTTAAGTCTTGACCACGATGAGTATTATTACATCACAGCTGTATAATATGCCTTAGTATTCCAAAGTTTAGGAAAACAAGCAAATATTTTACAGGTTATCTGTTAGCCTGACAGCCAAAATATAAAACTTAGAAACAAGAACTTGTCCTTAAGTAGACCATGTTATCTGTGCACATCCAAGGCATCATGTGGTAGGTATTGCTTAGTGATAATGGACTGCCAGTTGGCTGAGCAGGGGTGAGCTGGTTTGACCTAGCAGTAAGGCTGGTAAGCAGAGGGACTTCGGTTCAAAACTGCTTCGGCTGTCCTTTCACTGTGTTCTGCAGACACTGTCTTGCGACTTTGTCCCTCACAATTATGAAATATTAAGATGGCTCTCGTCGCAGCCCACCCTAATGCAGAAGTCATTCTAGTGGCAACAATACATGTATACAATATTCCTCTCCCCCCACCTCCATACCCCCTTCCCCTCTTTCTCCTCATCCCTAATAAGCTTTGTGGTTTCTCTGGACATTAAGCACCCTGTTTACTTACTTTGCTTAAGCAGGCTGCGTGCACCTGTCTAGTATATATATGGAATTGTGTAACTTTACCTGTGTGACAGTGTGTCCTGTGTAACTTTACCTGTGTGTCAGTGTGTTTGTTGGTTCCTATGTGGAATGTACAAGTGTATGAATGTAGTTTGTTTTGACTGGTCACCATGTCATATGATGGAGAAGAAGAATCTGCTGGGAAGGAATACGTAGGTTAAATTTATGTTTTGAAATTATCATTATGTAATATGATGGAGAAGAATATATAATATTTTTAACTGATCATTATGTAATAATAATATGATGGAGAAGAATATACAATATTTTTTTTAATGATCATTATGTAATATGATGGAGAAGGATATAATATATAATCTTTTTAACTGATCATTATGTAATAATAATATGATGGAGAAGCATATATATATTATACTCTTTTTTAAATGATCATTATGTAATATGATGGAGAATAATGAATATATATAATCTTTTAAAATGATTGTTATGTAATGTGGTGGAGAAGAATATGATGATGATGAGTGCTTTTATATAGCGCTATTCTCCGCTCTCAAGCAGACTCACTGTGGTTGCATGTGACACGACATGAGTGACTAGGTTTTTATAGCGCATTTTTGAATCTCCACCGAAGTGGTGTACTTACAGCACTGGCATGGCTGGTGCCACATGAAACTGCCACTGTCTCGATGCATTACATATTCTTCTCCATCTTTCCATAACTACATAAGTGCCCTGGACATGCATAAATATTGTATATTGTTGATAATTTGTGAATGGAACACCACCGAGGCAAGCTCCTGTGCACATTTTTACGTCCCTTGGCAAGTAAACCTCCTTGTATTTTATATTTAGTGACAGAAACCAGCTTGAACCAGGGAGACGAGACAGGCACAGATCAGGGATTGTGTAAACGCCTGTGCTGTGCATATTTTACACAATTTTGAGTGCCACGTGCGCACTTTGTAGATTGTGGCATGTAAGGCATTAGGCAAAAATTGAAGGACTAGATTCCTGACATGCTGCTGAATCAATCTATACATGTGGAAAGCTGATGGGACACTCAAAACTGTGTGTGTGTGTGTGTGTGTGTGTGTGTGTGTGTGTGTGTGTGTGTGTGTGTGTGTGTGTGTCCCATACTGCTGCAATTGAAAAGCTGATGGGACATACAAAAGTTAATGTGTGTGTGTGTGTGTGTGTGTGTGTGTGTGTGTGTGTGTGTGTGTGTGTGTGTGTGTGTGTGTTTTGCTTACTGCTACGTGTGAAAAGCTGATGGGACATATAAAACTCAGTGTGTGTGTGTGTGTGTGTGTGTGTGTTCTGTACTGCTGCACAACCCATCAGTGACACAATCTTCAGTATGATGAACTGCAGGAGGTCACTTTACATCAGAAGAAAAGCTTTGCTGTGCTTGAGCTATGTTTCTCATCCTTGGCCTAGTTTTCATTATCTCCTCTGCAAGCAGCCATTTATCCTGGCAAACAAGCAGCAACGCTGCTTGCACTGGTTTGGATTTCCCAACACTTTTGACTCATTTCACTTTTGCAACACTGTTTCCACCGCTTTATCTGATTTAATTTGTTTGCAGACAGTGTTGTCATGATTTCCTCTTTCACAACACTGCTGCCGTTTTTTGGTTGTTTGTTTGTTTCTTTGTTTGTTTTGTTTTGTTTTCCAGATTAATGTGAAACAGACTGTGAGAGTGGAGTAAAAAATATGGAAAATCAAGAGCGCTATCTGCTAATGCTATACGTGCAATCAGATTCTTCTTCTTCCTCTTTCATAAGTTGTTGTTGATTGCTTTTACATAGTGTTATTCTCTGCTCTCCAGCAGACTCACTGCACTTGCATGTGATTCTACGTGAGTGAATAGCTTCTTATAGTGCCTTGTTCCCTTGCTTTTACATAGTGTTATTCTCTGCTCTTGAGCAGACATACTGCACTTGCATGTGATTCTACGTGAGTGAATAGCTTCTTATAGTGCCTTGTTCCCTTGCTTTTACATAGTGTTATTCTCTGCTCTTGAGCAGACTCACTGCACTTGCATGTGATTCTACGTGAGTGAATAGCTTCTTATAGTGCCTTGTTCCCTTGCTTTTACATAGTGTTATTCTCTGCTCTCCAGCAGACTCACTGCACTTGCATGTGATTCTACGTGAGTGAATAGCTTCTTATAGTGCCTTGTTCCCTTGCTTTTACATAGTGTTATTCTCTGCTCTTGAGCAGACTCACTGCACTTGCATGTGATTCTACGTGAGTGAATAGCTTCTTATAGTGCCTTGTTCCCTTGCTTTTACATAGTGTTATTCTCTGCTCTTGAGCAGACATACTGCACTTGCATGTGATTCTACGTGAGTGAATAGCTTCTTATAGTGCCTTGTTCCCTTGCTTTTACATAGTGTTATTCTCTGCTCTTGAGCAGACTCACTGCACTTGCATGTGATTCTACGTGAGTGAATAGCTTCTTATAGTGCCTTGTTCCCTTGCTTTTACATAGTGTTATTCTCTGCTCTCCAGCAGACTCACTGCACTTGCATGTGATTCTACGTGAGTGAATAGCTTCTTATAGTGCCTTGTTCCCTTGCTTTTACATAGTGTTATTCTCTGCTCTTGAGCAGACTCACTGCACTTGCATGTGATTCTACGTGAGTGAATAGCTTCTTATAGTGCCTTGTTCCCTTGCTTTTACATAGTGTTATTCTCTGCTCTTGAGCAGACATACTGCACTTGCATGTGATTCTACGTGAGTGAATAGCTTCTTATAGTGCCTTGTTCCCTTGCTTTTACATAGTGTTATTCTCTGCTCTTGAGCAGACTCACTGCACTTGCATGTGATTCTACGTGAGTGAATAGCTTCTTATAGTGCCTTGTTCCCTTGCTTTTACATAGTGTTATTCTCTGCTCTTGAGCAGACATACTGCACTTGCATGTGATTCTACGTGAGTGAATAGCTTCTTATAGTGCCTTGTTCCCTTGCTTTTACATAGTGTTATTCTCTGCTCTTGAGCAGACATACTGCACTTGCATGTGATTCTACGTGAGTGAATAGCTTTTTATAGTGCCTTGTTCCCTTGCTTTTACATAGTGTTATTCTCTGCTCTTGAGCAGACATACTGCACTTGCATGTGATTCTACGTGAGTGAATAGCTTCTTATAGTGCCTTGTTCCCTTGCTTTTACATAGTGTTATTCTCTGCTCTTGAGCAGACTCACTGCACTTGCATGTGATTCTACGTGAGTGAATAGCTTCTTATAGTGCCTTGTTCCCTTGCTTTTACATAGTGTTATTCTCTGCTCTTGAGCAGACATACTGCACTTGCATGTGATTCTACGTGAGTGAATAGCTTTTTATAGTGCCTTGTTCCCTTGCTTTTACATAGTGTTATTCTCTGCTCTTGAGCAGACATACTGCACTTGCATGTGATTCTACGTGAGTGAATAGCTTTTTATAGTGCCTTGTTCCCTTGCTTTTACATAGTGTTATTCTCTGCTCTTGAGCAGACATACTGCACTTGCATGTGATTCTACGTGAGTGAATAGCTTTTTATAGTGCCTTGTTCCCTTGCTTTTACATAGTGTTATTCTCTGCTCTTGAGCAGACATACTGCACTTGCATGTGATTCTACGTGAGTGAATAGCTTCTTATAGTGCCTTGTTCCCTTGCTTTTACATAGTGTTATTCTCTGCTCTTGAGCAGACATACTGCACTTGCATGTGATTCTACGTGAGTGAATAGCTTCTTATAGTGCCTTGTTCCCTTGCTTTTACATAGTGTTATTCTCTGCTCTTGAGCAGACATACTGCACTTGCATGTGATTCTACGTGAGTGAATAGCTTTTTATAGTGCCTTGTTCCCTTGCTTTTACATAGTGTTATTCTCTGCTCTTGAGCAGACATACTGCACTTGCATGTGATTCTACGTGAGTGAATAGCTTTTTATAGTGCCTTGTTCCCTTGCTTTTACATAGTGTTATTCTCTGCTCTTGAGCAGACATACTGCACTTGCATGTGATTCTACGTGAGTGAATAGCTTTTTATAGTGCCTTGTTCCCTTGCTTTTACATAGTGTTATTCTCTGCTCTTGAGCAGACATACTGCACTTGCATGTGATTCTACGTGAGTGAATAGCTTTTTATAGTGCCTTGTTCCCTTGCTTTTACATAGTGTTATTCTCTGCTCTTGAGCAGACATACTGCACTTGCATGTGATTCTACGTGAGTGAATAGCTTTTTATAGTGCCTTGTTCCCTTGCTTTTACATAGTGTTATTCTCTGCTCTTGAGCAGACATACTGCACTTGCATGTGATTCTACGTGAGTGAATAGCTTTTTATAGTGCCTTGTTCCCTTGCTTTTACATAGTGTTATTCTCTGCTCTTGAGCAGACATACTGCACTTGCATGTGATTCTACGTGAGTGAATAGCTTTTTATAGTGCCTTGTTCCCTTGCTTTTACATAGTGTTATTCTCTGCTCTTGAGCAGACATACTGCACTTGCATGTGATTCTACGTGAGTGAATAGCTTTTTATAGTGCCTTGTTCCCTTGCTTTTACATAGTGTTATTCTCTGCTCTTGAGCAGACATACTGCACTTGCATGTGATTCTACGTGAGTGAATAGCTTTTTATAGTGCCTTGTTCCCTTGCTTTTACATAGTGTTATTCTCTGCTCTTGAGCAGACATACTGCACTTGCATGTGATTCTACGTGAGTGAATAGCTTTTTATAGTGCCTTGTTCCCTTGCTTTTACATAGTGTTATTCTCTGCTCTTGAGCAGACATACTGCACTTGCATGTGATTCTACGTGAGTGAATAGCTTTTTATAGTGCCTTGTTCCCTTGCTTTTACATAGTGTTATTCTCTGCTCTTGAGCAGACATACTGCACTTGCATGTGATTCTACGTGAGTGAATAGCTTTTTATAGTGCCTTGTTCCCTTGCTTTTACATAGTGTTATTCTCTGCTCTTGAGCAGACATACTGCACTTGCATGTGATTCTACGTGAGTGAATAGCTTTTTATAGTGCCTTGTTCCCTTGCTTTTACATAGTGTTATTCTCTGCTCTTGAGCAGACATACTGCACTTGCATGTGATTCTACGTGAGTGAATAGCTTTTTATAGTGCCTTGTTCCCTTGCTTTTACATAGTGTTATTCTCTGCTCTTGAGCAGACATACTGCACTTGCATGTGATTCTACGTGAGTGAATAGCTTTTTATAGTGCCTTGTTCCCTTGCTTTTACATAGTGTTATTCTCTGCTCTTGAGCAGACATACTGCACTTGCATGTGATTCTACGTGAGTGAATAGCTTTTTATAGTGCCTTGTTCCCTTGCTTTTACATAGTGTTATTCTCTGCTCTTGAGCAGACATACTGCACTTGCATGTGATTCTACGTGAGTGAATAGCTTTTTATAGTGCCTTGTTCCCTTGCTTTTACATAGTGTTATTCTCTGCTCTTGAGCAGACATACTGCACTTGCATGTGATTCTACGTGAGTGAATAGCTTTTTATAGTGCCTTGTTCCCTTGCTTTTACATAGTGTTATTCTCTGCTCTTGAGCAGACATACTGCACTTGCATGTGATTCTACGTGAGTGAATAGCTTTTTATAGTGCCTTGTTCCCTTGCTTTTACATAGTGTTATTCTCTGCTCTTGAGCAGACATACTGCACTTGCATGTGATTCTACGTGAGTGAATAGCTTTTTATAGTGCCTTGTTCCCTTGCTTTTACATAGTGTTATTCTCTGCTCTTGAGCAGACATACTGCACTTGCATGTGATTCTACGTGAGTGAATAGCTTTTTATAGTGCCTTGTTCCCTTGCTTTTACATAGTGTTATTCTCTGCTCTTGAGCAGACATACTGCACTTGCATGTGATTCTACGTGAGTGAATAGCTTTTTATAGTGCCTTGTTCCCTTGCTTTTACATAGTGTTATTCTCTGCTCTTGAGCAGACATACTGCACTTGCATGTGATTCTACGTGAGTGAATAGCTTTTTATAGTGCCTTGTTCCCTTGCTTTTACATAGTGTTATTCTCTGCTCTTGAGCAGACATACTGCACTTGCATGTGATTCTACGTGAGTGAATAGCTTTTTATAGTGCCTTGTTCCCTTGCTTTTACATAGTGTTATTCTCTGCTCTTGAGCAGACATACTGCACTTGCATGTGATTCTACGTGAGTGAATAGCTTTTTATAGTGCCTTGTTCCCTTGCTTTTACATAGTGTTATTCTCTGCTCTTGAGCAGACATACTGCACTTGCATGTGATTCTACGTGAGTGAATAGCTTTTTATAGTGCCTTGTTCCCTTGCTTTTACATAGTGTTATTCTCTGCTCTTGAGCAGACATACTGCACTTGCATGTGATTCTACGTGAGTGAATAGCTTTTTATAGTGCCTTGTTCCCTTGCTTTTACATAGTGTTATTCTCTGCTCTTGAGCAGACATACTGCACTTGCATGTGATTCTACGTGAGTGAATAGCTTTTTATAGTGCCTTGTTCCCTTGCTTTTACATAGTGTTATTCTCTGCTCTTGAGCAGACATACTGCACTTGCATGTGATTCTACGTGAGTGAATAGCTTTTTATAGTGCCTTGTTCCCTTGCTTTTACATAGTGTTATTCTCTGCTCTCGAGCAGACATACTGCACTTGCATGTGATTCTACGTGAGTGAATAGCTTTTTATAGTGCCTTGTTCCCTTGCTTTTACATAGTGTTATTCTCTGCTCTTGAGCAGACATACTGCACTTGCATGTGATTCTACGTGAGTGAATAGCTTTTTATAGTGCCTTGTTCCCTTGCTTTTACATAGTGTTATTCTCTGCTCTTGAGCAGACATACTGCACTTGCATGTGATTCTACGTGAGTGAATAGCTTCTTATAGTGCCTTGTTCCCTTGCTTTTACATAGTGTTATTCTCTGCTCTTGAGCAGACATACTGCACTTGCATGTGATTCTACGTGAGTGAATAGCTTTTTATAGTGCCTTGTTCCCTTACCAAAGTGGTATACTTGCAGCACTAGCATGGCTGGTGCCACATGAAACTGCTGCCATCTCGACTCGTTCTGTGTACACCATACAACCATGCACCATGTCACTTCATGCAAAACCACGTATGTGAGGTACAAGCAGATTTGGCTGTCACCTGTCACCTGTACTTCTGGCAGAATGAATGGATCTTTTACATGATACTGCGGTAACACGGGGGTGGTACGGATACCGAACTAAGAGTCAGCACAGAAAGTTTACCCTGGAGAAGAAAATTCTCCTGCCGCTTCTGCAGGGATTCAAACCTGCGACCTTTTGATCATGAGTCCTGCACTCCAACCACTGAGCTATCTCCGCTCAGTGCCATTTGGTGCAAAGGGTTTCAGCAGATCAAGAATGGTAGATCTAGACAGAGGTTCCCCGACACCACTGAGTGCAGAGGCTCACTGGGATGGAAGGACTTTGTGTAGACTAGAGGACAGCTGCATGGGGCATTCCGAGGGCATGGGAGACATTTTGGGGCCTGTCAGGTTGCCTCTTTTGCAGGTTTTACACAGACACAAAAATGATTGACCAGTACATGTTTTTTAACATGTCATGATATATGTTTGCATATATCTATATCTATCTGTCTGTCTATATATATATATGTTTTGTAGGAATCAGTCAAGCCAGCTGGGCAGGCCTTGAGAAAGCCCCAAGATGGGCGAAAATTTGCAGTAAATGTTTCCAAACCAAGACATGCTTGGACTTTGTTATACTCTCTCTGTCTCTCTCTCTCTCTATATATATGCCTTTCACATTAAAAACAACAACAAAACTGGTACGATCTCGGCTTGTTTTCTTTTTATCAATCATCTTTTGCCCTAAGCCACAGTGTGATTTTCTTTTGACATAACCTGCAGCAGTTGATTAACTTTATGGAGCAGCAAAATAAGCTTTTACACAACACATGTACACACACACACACACACACACACACACAGGTACGAACCATTGCACAGACAAACACACCCACTCACACACACACACACACACACGCACATACACACACACAGGTATGCACCACGGCACCCCCACCACCACCACCCCACATGCAATACCCCCCCCACACACACACACACACACCACACACATGCACACACACTCATGCATACACATGCACACAGATATGCACCCACATCCCCACCCCCACCTCCCCCACATGCAATATCCCCCCCACCCCCACTCACACACACACATGCAAACACATACCTGGCCCCCTCCCCCCCCCCCCCACCCACACACACACCACACACAGGCACACATGCATGCATGCATGCATGCACACACACACTGCATGCACAGGTGCATGTGCACACACCCACAAGCACACACACACACACACATGCATGCACACACGCACACAAATCAGATGTGTGAAGTCAGAGCTGGTATACAATCCAGCATAAATATACAACTTGGGGAAAATGTGCCTTCCTTTACTGTCAGTAAGGCTACTTTGGCTTGGTGCCCCTTTAAGCAGTGTTGTCTTCCCTAGAATATTTTCACGCATGCATGCACATGTTCAGGTCATTATTTTCAGCCAGTTAACACAACAGTGTAGGCACAGTGGCTGGGAGGTCATTGACTGTGACATCTTGATGGGGGATTGTAACTGTTTGTATTCTGCATGTTGTAGTCTTTGTCTGATGTAGCTGTTTTTACTGTGCATGTTCTATAGAGTCATTGTCTGATGGAACTGTTTTTACTGTGCATGTTCTAATAGAGTCTTTGTCTGTATTAACTGTTTTTACTGTGCATATTACAGTCTTTGATGCAGCTGTTTTTACCATGCATATTACAGAGTCTTTGTCTGCTCTAACTGTTTTTACTGTGTTTATTATAGAGTCTTTGTTTGATGTAACTGTTTTTACTGTGCACATTATAACAGAGTCTTTGTCTGATTGTGACCCTGAATTGATGGTAGATTGTAAGTTTTTTTTTCCTTCTGCACCACATGTTATTGATAAGTAAAGAGGCTTTGTTGGTAGTTGCCAAACAGAATTGCTTTCAGAGTTCAGGAGCAGTGTGAGAGTCGAGGTGGCTGTCCTGGGATCCCCATCCTAATGAGACTTATGGTTTCTGTGGATGTAAAGCAACATTGAACCATGCTTAAGCATTGGCCACAATTTGTCCCCAATATGTCAACTGACATCCAAGGATATGAAGCTCTACATCAGCATCAGAATTGCTTTTTGTACAGTTTTAATTCACGTGAGAGATGATGCTTCTGGCACTGTGTGGGGATTACTGAGTCCACTTTGTTCATTATTTATTTATTTTTTAATTAAAAAAAGAAAGCACTAGTAGGTTTGTTTGTTTCCACAAAGCCAAACCAAACAAACAAAACAAACTGTGCCAAAGAGGCAAACGAATCAATGAAAACTACTATTAAACATTAATGCTTTGCTCAGAATTGGGCATTTTCTGATGAAAAAAACTGTTGTTAAGCATTGTCTGGCCCAGAGTCGGGCACTTTACAGTGAAAACTGCTATTAAACATCAGTGCTTGGCTCAGAGTTTGACATTTTACAGTGAGGACTGCTATTAAACATCATGAGAACTGTCTTTAAACATTAACGCTTGGCTCAGAGTTGGACATTTTACAGTGAGAACTGCTATTAAACATCGTGAGAACTGCCTTTAAACATCAACGCTTGGCTCAGAATTTGACATTTTCCAGTGAGAACTGTCTTTAAACATCAACGCTTGGCTCAGAGTTGGACATTTTACAGTGAGAACTGTCTCTAAACATCAAGATTTTGTTTAGAATCCGACATGTTATGGTGACAGCTCCCTGTTATGATGTCAGTATTATTTACAGATGACTTTTTAGTTGTTTTTAAAATTTTGTGTCTGTGCACACACACGTATGCATGCACCCACCCATTTTGTTTGGACCTTTTTGTGTTTGGATCTTGATAACAGTAAAATCCTTGTGGGAACTTTTGACAAGCCCTTATCTTTTTAACTTTCTCTGTACATATATTGAGAGAGAGAGAGAGAGAGAGAGAGTAAGTAAATATGGTGCTAAAGGTCCGCAGAAACCATAAGGCTTATTAGGGACGGGGAGGAGTATGGAGGTGGGGGAAGAGGGAGATTATATACCTATCGCTGCACTGTCACCACCAGAATGACTTCTGCATTAAGGTGGGCAACAATGAGAGCCATTTTAATGTTTCATAATTGTGAGGGACAAAGTCACAAGACAGTGTCCACAGACCACAACTTTAGAAGTGAAAAGAGAGCAAAAGCAGATTCGATTCAAGGTTCCTCTGCTTACCAGACTAATGCCTTACTGCTAGGCCAAGCCGGCTCACTAGAGAGACAAAGAGACAGAGAAGGTTTGCAAAAAGTGATATATATGTATAATGCATTTTGAGGTAAGTGTTTGCCTGTGAAGCCTGTCAAACAGATGTTGATGGTGAATGGTGTTTTTGTGATGATGTCCAGCTGTCACAGTTACAGCAGCAGCAGCAGCTGTCAGTTGACTGCAGGATCCAAGGAGTGGATACATTATGGTAGATACATTAATGGGGTTTATTCTCATGCTGATGCTGTGCCGGCTTCCTGTAAAGCCAGCTAGCTAAGATCCCACGCACAGCTGCTTTGGGCTGTGTTAAATTGCATTAACCCTTTTGAGCTGGTTACTGAAGCTGGTACCTTATGTACTTTATTTACTCAGATGCCAGGTGCTGGTTACTGAAGATGAGCTGGTTTTGAGCTGGATACTGAAGATGCATCTGGTTGAGTTTACGTACCGTATGTAGCTTATTTACTCGCATACCAGTTGAGTGTTAAGGTAATACTTTATTGTCCATAAAAGGAAATTGGCTTTGAAATGTGCCTTCAGTGTAACATGTGAATGAACAATACTGTTCAGGAAAACAAAAAGAAAAAAGATTTTTTTTGTTTAAACAATTACAATTTTAGATAAAAACAAGTTAATAACATACACGCACGCACGCATGCACGCACGCACGCACGCACGCACGCACGCACGCACACACACACACACACACACACAGTCACACACACACAAGAGTTACTGCAGCAACTCGGGTACTTGTTATTGTTGTGATTGTGAGACAGCTTTTGAGCACTTTGGGTTGTATTAATTTACGTTAACCCTTTGAGCTGATTACTAAAGATGCACCTCTGGTGGAGTTTACCTACCTTGTGTACCTTATTTACTCGCATACCAGGTGAGAGTTACCGTAGGTGACTCAGGTCTTTGTTACTGTTGTGTTTGTTTGAGATTTGTTTCTTCTGTCTGTCTCTGTCTCTCTCTGTCTCTCTCGTTCTCTCTCCCTCCCTCTCTCTGTGTCTCTGTCTGTCTGTCTGTGTGTCTCTCCACTGGTGAAGAAATTGGAAATTTTGAACTACAGCACTTATGTTTGAGTTGATGAAGATGTACAGACATCAGGTTTTTATGTCAGTAGAATTCCATCAATTGAGGAGTGATGGGCATTGGAGTTTTGTTAATTAATTCTTTAGTTAGTAATTGGATTTTAACATCCTCTCAGCCACACAGGATCACCTTAGGACAGCCATTCTTGAGAAAAGACAGGACTGCACAGAACTGAAATGTGCTTTCTAGGGCAGGTTAAGTTTCAGGCAACACAAGCAGGTTGGTGAATTTCCTTGAAAACTGGTATTTCAGAATCTGACGTCTGACAGCAGTAACCAGTGGCAGTGCACTATGTTTGCACATGTATGTTGTAGCTCTGTCCATGCATAATGTGAATGGGGACAGGCCAGTTTAGACAGCAAAGGGTTAAGTGCTTTCCTGTGCAGTTAGTAGGGCTGTGCAGCAGCTGTGTAAAATACTTAAAGGGGACACTAAGCAAAGATTCAGGTTGGTCTGAAAACTGAAAAAGTGCAAATATTTCTGTTTATTGCACACTTTGTGTAATAATAATAATGGTAATAGATCAATTTCTGCCAAAGAAGTACTTTTAATGCTTTGACTGTGAGCTGAGAGTGCAACCATATTTGTTTGCTCTTTACCAGTGAAGGGCAATAGTTAAAGGTTCACCCATGACTAACATTATATATGCATCTGCCGGGTATGCCCTTCTTGTTCATGATGTCACAGACACAGGCCACCATCAAACACAACATGGCAGCAGCACTCAAAGCCATGTTCTTGTGACTTTCAAACATCAGTTTTTACCAAAGTAGACTGTAAATCACCTGAAAAAACTGCTGTTAGTCTATCCTATTGTCAATACATGGTCAGTATGCTTGCGTGTGAGGGGACTGTATGTGTGTGTGCGTGTGTGTGTGTATTTGTGTGTGTTTGTTTGTGTGTGTGTATGTGTGCGTGCGCACAGTGGACAAGATTTTGCACTTTATACATACTTTAATTATTGAGTGCAGATTCATCCTAATCTTGGCTTGGGATCCCCTTTAAATGCTATTTCGTACCTAACACAAGAAATCAATCAGTTTGGGGTTTTGCGACAATGGGACTCAAGCAAACAGTCCTGTTGATCGCTGAATTAGCTGCAGAGTGGCACTGTAACAGGTGAGGTGGGGAAAAGGATTTTTCTGTGCAGCGTCAATTTAGTTTGATGTTCTCAACCGATTTGACGTGTCATTGACATCAGTGGCTGTCCCAGCTCAGCACACGCGACGGAAGTCCCGGATTAAATTTGTGCGGGTTGGGAAGAGTTCCGTCAGAGCTGTCCCAGGATGCCATCTGGTTGGTTTGTGTGTAAGTTTGCTTGTGGTTATGTTAGAGCTGTTCCAGGATGCCATCTGGTTGGTCTGTGTGTAAGTTTGCTTGTGGTTATGTTAGAGCTGTTCCAGGATGCCATCTGGTTGGTCTGTGTGTAAGTTTGCTTGTGGTTATGTTAGAGCTGTTCCAGGATGCCATCTGGTTGGGCTGTGTGTTAGTTTGCTTGTGATTCCGAGCACATGAAAATATCTCTAGGCAAAGACTCTGGTGGATTCTTGGTTTGATGACCTGGTTCTGTGTCTCACTGGTGTTAATGATGCATAATGTTGATGGGCCTGATAGATGGCTGTGGTTAGCTGTGTGTCATATGATAGAGTAGAGTGGTGCACTGGAAAAACAAAAACGAAAAAAAACCTCAGCAAATGCACAGTGTGCTCTCAATGCGGGATGAGGGTGATAATGTATATTTAAAAAAAAGATATTTTATATACATACATGTATAAGTGAGAGGAAACAACAGCATCAACAAACACTCATTCACTAACACACACACACACACACACACACACACACACACACACACACACACACACACACACACACACTAACAAATGAGAAAAAGGGGGGAAAAAGAAGAAAAAAGCAAACTAAAACACCCACCTATGTCGTAAAGGATCAGATGGAAGGCCTGGATTGGTTTGGGGGGGAGGAGGGAGGACAAGAGAGTTGAGAGGTTTGAGTAAACATTAATCTTCAGCATGTAAACCAAGCTGTAGCCACTGAGCCATAGAGGGTGCGCAAAAAAGCACAGTTACACGTTGCTCAGCAAACATTCCATATGCTGAATTGGAAGTCAGCATCAGGTTTCTGATCATTCATCAGGTAAATCGGATGCTGTTGTCATCACCTTGGAGCAGTGGTTTTCTGCTGAAAGTTATAGCTGCCTGCTGCCGAAGAATATTGCTGCCATTAATCAAAACTCTTTGACAAACAGACAGAGCAGCCGGTGATTTGTGACCTGTTCAATTCAGTTGAGTTCAAGGTGGTATCTATGAGCTTGGGAAGGCCCATACGTGCTCCACCCCATCAGTCAGATGTTTTCACCTAGTGTTGCCTGAAAGTGTTCCAATGTTTGTCTGATTGACAGTGACCTTTCCTCATGCTTTCAAGGAAGATCATCAAGCACTTCCTCTTTCTACTCCTCTCTCCTCCAAGCAGTCAATAGTGCCATGTCTTTGGCTTTGTGTCTCAAGCTCCTCAACATTTGAGATTTTCTGAGGCACAAGCTGCTTGTGATGGTTGCTTTGCCCACCAGTCTATCCGCTCGGTCATTTGCTTTCACTCCATCATGTCCAAAGCAGTACATCTGCGGGAGTTTTCTAAGGGTGGATGCTGAACATTGACACGTGCCGGTCTGGTCTGCCTGCTCCGCTTTTTACTTCTTGTGGCAAATGAATCGTGACTCACGCACTGACTCATGGCTTTCAGTCATGGTTACTTCTTGTGGCAAGTGAATGGTGACTCACTCACTGACTCCTGGCTTTTCTTCATGATTCTAGTTGATGATTTTTTTTCTTGATTTTTTTCTACTCACTCACTGACTCCTGGCTTTTCTTCATGATTAGTTCCAGTTGATGATTTTTTTCTACTCACTCACTGGCTCATGGTTTTTCTACATGATTAGTTACAGTTGATGATTTTCTGTCTACTCACTCACTGACTCGTGGCTTTTCTTCGTGATTAGTTCCGGTTGATGATTTTTTCTTCTTCTTCTTCAGTGAGCGAGTGCTCACTGACTCATGGCTTTTCTTCATGATTAGTTCCGGTTGATGAATTTCTTTCTACTCGCTCACTGACTCATGGCTTTTCTTCATGATTAGCTCCGGTTGATGATTTTTCTTCTGCATGCTCACTGACTCATGGCTTCTTTTCTTTATATGATTAGTCTGAGTTGATGATTTTTTTCCTTATTTTTTTCTACACACTCACTGACTCATGGCTTTTCTTCATGATTAGTTCCAGTTGATGATTTTTTTTCTACTCGCTCACTGACTCTTGGCTTTTGTTCATGATTAGTTCCAGTTGATGATTTTTTTCTACTCGCTCACTGACTCTTGGCTTTTCTTCATGATTAGTTCCGGTTAACAATTTTCTTTCTACTTTTCAGATGCAGGTGCACGTGTGGGCCAGCAGCTGGGATTGCAAACGGTCGCTCGCACGATGCCTCGCCTGAAGCGCACGCACCTACTAATAGTAGGAGTGATCGTCTTCCTGTCATGGAACATCCTCACCTTCTACTCTCTCACCAGCAGAAGCGCAGATGTGGTGAGTACGGCTTACTGCTGGATCTCTTTCTGTCTCCCTTCCCTGTTGGCTTGTCCCTCACCAGCAGAAGCGCAGATGTGGTGTGTATGGTTTACTGCTGGATCTCTTTCTCTGTGTCTCCCTTCCCCATCTGATTGTCTTTAAACAGCAGATGTGGTGTGTGTGTATATATATATATACTCTTTACTGCTGGATCTCTGCTGGATCTCTTTCTCTCTGTCTCCTGTCCCTGTCTGATTGTCCTTCACCAGCAGAAGTACAGATGTGGTATGCATGTACTGCTTTCTGCTGGATCTCTTTCTCTCTGTCTCCTGTCCCTGTCTGATTGTCCTTCACCAGCAGAAGTACAGATGTGGTATGCATGTACTGCTTTCTGCTGGATCTCTTTCTCTCTGTCTCCTGTCCCTGTCTGATTGTCCTTCACCAGCAGAAGTACAGATGTGGTATGCATGTACTGCTTTCTGCTGGATCTCTTTCTCTCTGTCTCCTGTCCCTGTCTGATTGTCCTTCACCAGCAGAAGTACAGATGTGGTATGCATGTACTGCTTTCTGCTGGATCTCTTTCTCTCTGTCTCCTGTCCCTGTCTGATTGTCCTTCACCAGCAGAAGTACAGATGTGGTATGCATGTACTGCTTTCTGCTGGATCTCTTTCTCTCTGTCTCCTGTCCCTGTCTGATTGTCCTTCACCAGCAGAAGTACAGATGTGGTATGCATGTACTGCTTTCTGCTGGATCTCTTTCTCTCTGTCTCCTGTCCCTGTCTGATTGTCCTTCACCAGCAGAAGTACAGATGTGGTATGCATGTACTGCTTTCTGCTGGATCTCTTTCTCTCTGTCTCCTGTCCCTGTCTGATTGTCCTTCACCAGCAGAAGTACAGATGTGGTATGCATGTACTGCTTTCTGCTGGATCTCTTTCTCTCTGTCTCCTGTCCCTGTCTGATTGTCCTTCACCAGCAGAAGTACAGATGTGGTATGCATGTACTGCTTTCTGCTGGATCTCTTTCTCTCTGTCTCCTGTCCCTGTCTGATTGTCCTTCACCAGCAGAAGTACAGATGTGGTATGCATGTACTGCTTTCTGCTGGATCTCTTTCTCTCTGTCTCCTGTCCCTGTCTGATTGTCCTTCACCAGCAGAAGTACAGATGTGGTATGCATGTACTGCTTTCTGCTGGATCTCTTTCTCTCTGTCTCCTGTCCCCGTCTGATTGTTCTTCACCAGCAGAAGCGCAGATGTGGTACGTATGGCTTACTGCTGGATCTCTTTGTCTCTGTCTCCCTTCCCTGTCTGATTGTCCAGATACCAAAACTAATAATTAGAAGTATTTGTAAAGCACAGAATCTTGTTTATAGAGGCTATTCTAAGCTTGGGCATACACACACGCATGCACACAAGCATGCACGCATGCACACATGCACACACACACACACACACACACACACACACACACACACACACACACACACACACACTTGAGCATCCTGACTATACAAACTTAATTTACACTTCTTAAAACTGGCAGCAAACAGAGACCTCAGGTGGATGAAGAGCATGGAAAAAATTGAAACAAGAATGACTCTTAGCATTCTAAAACAAGATCCAAACACATAAAAGGTGTGAAAAGGTTAAGTGTCATTTTGTAGCTTGATAAAGGGAATTACCCCCAAAATTAACCTGTTATGTTTTGTCCTAATGAGTAGCATTCATGTGAACCTTTCATGTGTTTGGAGATTGTCCGTATACCAGGATGTCCTGGCCTTGTATGCTCTTTTCACAGGTGTAATGTTGAGGGACTGAGCCTATGAAAATTTGTGTTTGATGTTTGTGTATGTATGTTTTGTTTTATGTTTGTGTAGGGATTGGTTTTGTGGATTGATCTGAAAAAGGGTTGATATAGATGTTTTTTGAGAAAGGGTTTATATGTCATTTGAGAAAGGGTGTTATATATATATATGTTGAGAAAGGGGTTATATATATGTCATCATGACAGAGTTTGATCGTCCTGAAGTGGTGACCTTGTGTGGTTGACAGGACGTTAAAATCCATTTAATAATTACTCACCAGCAGAAGTGCAGATGTGGTAGCTGTGTTGTTTACTGCAGAATCTCTTTCTCTCTGTCTGTTTTCTTCATCTGATTGGCCCATTCATTTCAGTCAGACTGCATGTATATAATACGCATTTAGAAAGATCTCATGAGCGCTATGCTGTGCATGTATCAGATTAATGTCACACGCCTTCTGATCGTCCAGTAAGAAGCTTTTCAAATTCCTAAACATCTTGATCTTGTAATTTGCAGGACCAAACTTTAGGTTTTGATTGATGATCACTTATATAGTGCTATTTTCCACTCTCTTGAGCAGTCTCACTGCACTTGCATCTAGTTCTGCATGAGTGACTAGCTTTTTATAGCACTTTTTTTTTAAATATCCACCAAAGTGGTGTACTTACAGTGCTGGCATGGCTGGTGCCGCATGAAACTGCAGCCGTCTCAGCGCATGCGCACAGTTCTGTGTACACCATACAGCCATGCACCATGTCACTTCGTGCAAAGCCACATACGTAAGGTGTATGTGTGTTTAGCTGTAACCTGCCACCTGCACTTTTGGCGGAATGACCAGGATCTTTTACGTGCTACTGCAGTAACACGGGGGTGGAACGGATACCAAAATAAGAGTCAGCACAGAAAGTCAACCCTGGAGAAGAAAATTCTCCCACCGCTCCTGCAGGGATTCAAACCCGTGACCTTTCAATCACTAGTCCGGTGCTCTAACCACTGAGCTGTCCCTGCCCTGGTATAGATGTGATGGGAGGGGAGTGTGTGCATGTGAGTTAGATGGTGTTTGGGGTGGCAATCGGTCATCTGAAGTCCTCAGGCATGGGGGCCTTCTCCCGGTCATCACCGAGGTGGTTCCAGTCGGTGGGGGTGTGGACAGAGTTCTTGTGCTGTTCAGTATTTGAGTAGGGGACCAGGAAGGGTCTGGAGTTCAAGGCTGGTTGTCTGTCTACAGTGTTCTTTGCTGCCTGGTCTCTGCAGATAATGTGATCTTGTTGGGTACACTTTACATGATGTGATCTTGTTGGGTACACTTTACATGATGTGATCTTGTTGGGTACACTTTACATGATGTGATCTTGTTGGGTACACTTTGCATGATGTGATCTTATTGGGTACACTTTACATGATGTGATCTTGCTGGGTACATGATGTAATCTTGTTGGGTGCACTTTACATGACGTAATCTTGTTGGGTGCACTTTACATGATGCAGGCTTGTTTGGTACACGTTACATGAGGTAATCTTGTTTGGTACACTTTACCTGATGTAATCTTGTTAGGTACACTATACATGTTGTAATCTTGTTGGGTGCACTTTACATGATGTAATCTTGTTGGGTGCACTTTACGGGATGTAATACTTTTTAGGTCCACTTTACACAATCATGTTGGGTGTACTTTACATGATGTAATACCTTTTAGGTCCACTTTACTGAATATAATCTTGTTGGGTGCACTTTACGTGATGTAATCGTGTTGGGTACCTGATGTAATCGTGTTGGGTGCTCTTTACATGATGTAATCTTATTGGGTGCACTTTACGTGATATAATCTTTTTGGGTACATAATTTAGTCTTGTTGAATGCACTTTACCTGATGTAATCTTGCTGGGTGCTCTTTATGTGATGTAGTCTTGTTGAGTACTTGATGTAGTCTTGTTGAGTGCACTTTACATGATGTAATCTTGCTGGGTACACATGCACCAGGAGCTGGAGGAGGAGCGGGCGGTGGAGGTTCGCATCAACCAGCTGCAGGCGCAGATCTCGCTGCAGATGAAGGACAACCAGCGTCTGCTGGGCAAGCTGCGGCAGCTGCAGCCTGGGGCAGGTACGGTGATTGCATCATGATCCAGCCATTTTTTTATAGCCCAGCCGGGGTGACAGAATGGGGTGGTGAAAAGTGGTTTGTGGTAACTAGTCATATTCACAGCTGTCTGTGCTGCTGCTACTGCTGCTGGAGGTCTGCTGGCAAACACCCTGCACTTGATGGCAGGTTTGATGGAAATCCCATAAACACACACATGCATGCATGCACTCTCACATGCAAGCAGGCATGCACAAATGCATGCACGCACACACTCACACACACACACACACACACACACACACACACACACACACACACACACACACACACACACACACACACACACACACACACATTTACTCATTCACACACACACACACACACACACACACACACACACACACACACACACACACACACACACAAATAATATGCATGATAATATTAAAATCCTTAGCTTTGGAAATAAAATCTCTTGCTTTGGAGTACTGCAAATTCCCACAGGTTCTTGCATGTTCTTTCATATGGCAGAGAATCAAACAGATCTTCGCATTGATTTTGTCGGCGTGCGGAAAACAGATGCAGATACTTACTTTTAATATGCTTGTTTTTATGAGGTATCTGTCAGAGGCAGACAGCTTCGTTTCCTTTTCAAAGACTTTATTATAATAAAGCATTTATGTACAGTATTGATCTTCTTCCTGTTCACTGGGCTTATCAGAGCATTTGCAAGACCTGCAGCGATGCCTGTTTGAAAGGTGGTCACACCCAGTGCCTTGGGTGTTACTAAATCAAGACATACAGCAGGTAGACTGCAGCGGGCCTGCTAGCGCTGCCATCAGCGGTGGACAAAGATGAGTGAAGTATATGGACAGTTGCGTTATTATTTTTCCAATATATATTTTCTCTCTGGATGTTCAGGGGACGGAGGTGACCAAGGTCAAAATGCTGCTGACGGTGATGGTGCACCAGCGAAGGGAGTGGCAGGAGGAGGTGGCGTTGTGGCACAGAGAAGGGAGGTGAAATCACCGCTGCCCAAGAACATTGTGCTGCCGGTCCTGATGATTGCGTGTGACCGAGTCACCGTCAGCCGCAGCCTGGACATCCTGCTCAAGTCAGTCTGGCCTCCTCCTCCTCTTGGTCCTCTTTGAGGCGACCTTACCAATCAAACCCCTTTATAGCAAAAGGGGTGGGGGGTATTCTCTTTACCATCTAAACGAGCGTACCAGTTTTCACAGAAATTCAAATAGTGACATTTGTACAATGCGTGTGTGTGTGTGTGTGTGTGTGTGTGTGTGTGTGTGTGTGTGTGTGTGTGTGTGTGTGTGTGTGTGTGTGTGTGTGTGTGTGTGAGAGAGAGAGAGAGAGTGTGCACACGCATGAGTCTGTATGTGTATGTGTGTGTGTGTGAGAGAGAGAGTGTGCACACGCATGAGTCTGTATGCGTATGTGATGAAATGAGTGTGTCTTTATAAACACTGTGGGCTTTTATGAGATGGGGCGCCATAAACAATCTGTTATCATTGTCACACTGTTTATATAAAAGCCTGCTGCAACAGGTGCTTCAAAAAGTGTGACTGTAATAAAACGTGAAGAGAGACAGTTGCCTTGAACAATAGGCAGACATGGGTAGAGGTTTGCATGGCCCATCATATCTTTGAGTGTATAAGTATTGAATGGCCCATCACAGTATTGAATGGCCTATCACCTCTTTGAGTGTATAAGTATTGAATGGCCCATCACAGTATTGAATGGCCTGTCACCTCTTTGTATAAATATTGAATGGCCTATCACAGTATTGAATGGCCTATCACCTCTTTGAGTGTATAAGTATTGAATGGCCTATCACAATATTGAATGGCCTATCACCTCTTTGAGTGTATAAGTATTGAATGGCCTATCACAATATTGAATGGCCTAGCTATCACCTCTTTGAGTGTATAAGTATTGAATGGCTTATCACAATATTGAATGGCCTATCACCTCTTTGAGTGTATAAGTATTGAATGGCCTATCAGAGTATTAAATGGCCTATCACCTCTTTGAGTGTATAAGTATTGAATGGCCCATCACAGTATTGAATGGCCTATCACCTCTTTGAGTGTATAAGTATTGAATGGTCCATCACAGTATTGAATGGCCTGTCACCTCTTTGTATAAATATTGAATGGCCTATCACAGTATTCAGTGGCCTATCACCTCTTTGAGTGTATAAATATTGAATGGCCTAACACAGTATTGAATGACCCATCGCCTCTTTGAGCGTATAAATATTTGAATATCCACGCATTGCCCCAGAGAGTGACATTTCCAGAATAGGGTTGTTTTGACCGTGTAGTGCAGCCTGCTTGTATTAAGTTATAACCATGCTGCACATGCAGTCACGACAATGAAAATGTGCAATGGCAGGTCATCTGCTCTATCGGAGCCTGCTACCCTTCCTTCTCCGCTTCCTCGCGTTTCTCTGTGATTATAATGACAAGTGTCAGGCACACAATTTTTCTTTTTTTGTTGTTCTTTTTTTCTTTAAAGAACACTAAAAAGATATGATGATACCAAACAACCTGCAGATTATGAGGCCAAGCATCCCTTTGAAACAAAAATCAGACAGTTGTTTTACAAAAAAATGGCAAAAGAAGTCAAATCACTTGGCTTACGGTTGGTTAGTGTAGAAACACCCCTTTGAAGCCAAAAATCAGACTTTTGTTTTTTTACACAGAAATGACAAAAGAAGCCTGATCACTTGGCTTTTGGTTGGTTAGTGTAAACACCCCTTTGAAGCAGCAATCAGACAGTTCTACAAACAAACGGCACAAGAAGCCTGATCACTTGCCTGTCAGTTGGTTCTGGACCTTCATCAGGCTGTAATGTGATCTTGAGGTTTTGTTGTTGTACTGTGACAATCCTACAAGTGTTTACTTTCTGTGGTGAACCTCATTGGACATTTTGGTGTTGAGTCTTGTTTCTGCTGTCTTGTATCACCCTTTGTCTAATGTCACCTCGATGTGAACAGACATGAAATAAAACACTGATCGATTGATTGACTGTAGACATCCCTTTGAAGCAAAAGTCGGTTGGTTAGGGTAGACACCCCACTGAACCCAAAAATGTGACAGTTGGTTAGGGTATAGACACCCCTTTGAAGCCAATCAGACTGTTGTTCTACAAACAAATTGCAAAAGAAGTCAAATCGCTTGGCTTTCAGTCGGTTCTGGTCCCTTACCAAGCTGGAATGTGAGCTGGAGGTTTTTTGGTGTACTAATGTAGATGGTCGATGGAAGTAGCTGGTTGGAAATAGGGAACAGCAAACGAGCCACAGCCAGACGTTCCTGATTGATTTCTTTTCTTTCAATGGTATTTTACAAGAGGCCATTGGTATTGCCTCACGCTTCCTCTTGCGCTCTCTCTCACCACGTCTTTTAGTGACGTCCAAAATAACAGCGCATAACACATACGTAAAAGCCTGAATGACGTCCACACATGAATGAACATTGACAGAGCGACATGCAGAGTGCAGCAACACAAACACAATGTGCAGATGCACTCGGTTACACTGTGACAATCCTACAAGTGTTTAGTTTTTGTGATGACCCTCATTGGACATTCTGATGTTGAGTCTTGTCTTTGCTGTGTAGGTACCGACCGTCAGCGAAGCAGTTCCCTATCATTGTCAGCCAGGACTGCGGCCATGCGGAAACTGCTGCTGTCATCCAATCCTACATCACCACCAAAAACATCTCCCACTTCACCCACATCAAGGTGCTGTTGTTGTCTGCTATCAGATGGGTGTTTCCTAATGACACTTGTTTAGTTACCACTGGCATCTTTTACCTGCTTACAGTATACTCTCTGTGTGTGTGTGTGTGTGTGTGTGTGTGTGTGTGTGTGTGTGTGTGTGTGTGTGTGTGTGTGTGTGTGCGTGCATGTGTATATGTGTGGGTGTGTACATGTGTGTGTGTGTGTGTCCATGTGCATGCACGTGTACATGTGTGTGTATATGCATGCACATGCATGTGTACATGTGTATGTGTGTGTGCATGTATGTCTGTATCAATTATTCTGCAAACGCACGTCAAAATGCTAGGGAATGCTCTGATTTTTATCAGTCAAAACTTGATGTATTCTGGCAGCATCCTGATCTCAGTGCCATCACGCTGCCATGGCCACAGAAGAAGTTTGTTGGCTACTACAAAATTGCACGTCACTACAAGTGGGCTCTCAACCAAGTCTTTCACACCTTCAACCATTCTGCTGTGATTATCGTGGAAGGTTGGTCTGACGTACTTGGCCTGCACTCTGCAATGCAGTCGTTCCACCCACAAATTTACACAGCCACCTGTTACCTGCACAGTCAGCTGTCCATTGAAAATCGGTTTCAGACTTACAATGCAAACAGCCAGGTTTTTTGTCACATGAGATTTGTTCTTCTCTCAGTCTCTCTGTCTCTGTGTGTCTCTCAGTCACTGTCTGTCTGTCTGTCACTCTCTGTCTGTCTCTGTCTGTCTGTCTTTCTCTGTCTCTGCCTCTGTCTCAGTCTCTCTCTCTCTCTCTTTCTTTTCAAGCTTGCACATCTCTTGAATTTGAAGGCGCAAAAGACCATGTATGTTTGTCACATGATCTACCTTTCACTCTCTTTAGATGCTCAGAGTCTAATGAATGACCCTCCTCTGACTCGCCCTGCTTGGATGTAGGTGTACGATGGCAGTCCGCTGTATGTCCAATACAAGTTGCTGTTTGACGTGCTGAACTGTTTGCTTATTGCAGGAAGGAAGGAGCTGCTTCACCAGCACAGAAAGTAAAAGACGGCAGCATGTTCCTGCATTTTGCAGCCGCTGCAGTGTTTTTACATGTTCCATTTCAGATGACCTTGACATTGCCCCGGAT
>CAUZXP010000569.1:74928-96544 GCA_963584105.1 Alviniconcha strummeri
AACATGGTAATGGCATTTATCAAGCTCTTCCTGTGCATTGTGGATTTTTTCTTTTATGTATATATATAGTTTTTTTAATATTTATTTTTTATTGATTGTAACCATTTTCATGGTCTTGGGATAGTGTGGAAAAAAGAAAGATTTTTTTTAAATCTTGTGTGTGTTGAATGTGATTCAGTTGAAGAAATTTGCTTTTCTTCAGCTCCAAATCAAATAAATTATATATGTCTGTAACAAATTGTTTTTGTAGGACATGCTCTTCATGCGTATGACTATCAAATTTAGCTTAATATGTATCATGTGAGCACTCAGGGCATTGTGAGTGCATGATAAATGTTCATTATTATTATATCTTTTTTTCCTTTTCTTTTTTGTCTTGTTATACTAGGATTTTCTGTAATAGCTACTGATGGCAGATCACAACTAGGTTTACAAAAGTCACGCAGTTATTATAATATGCTTGTGTGTGTATGTGTGTGTGTGTGTGTGCACATTGTGTGTGTGTGTGTGTGTGTGTGTGTGTGTGCGTGTGTGTGTGTGCATGTACATATGTGCATGTGTGCGTGCATGCGCATTTCTCTGTGTGTGTGCGTGCATGCATGTGTGTGTGTGCACGCATGCGCATTTCTGTGTTGCAGAGGCCTGTTCTTCGATAAGCATTTGAAGTTTATCCAGCTAAATGACAAGTTTGTGCCATTCACTCGCATGGATCTCTCTTATCTGGAAAAGGTATTTATCTCCCCCCCCCCCCTTTCCTCCACCTCCCTTCCCCTTCTTATCACAGTTTGTATCTGTGCTGTGTCTGTAACTTTCCTTTCCTCTGTGTAAAAGGCAAACAACAGGCTTGGCTTTTCATGCTGGGTGTCGTATCAGCCTTTGGAGATGAGAGTAAAAATTGAAAAAACTTTTAAGTTTGTATGATTCACTTTAACCCTTTCAGCGCCAGCAGTTGCGGAATGGAGCAGCTCCTGGTGCCAGCTGTGTTTTTTTAAAACTCTGGCACCAAATGTACAGTCACTATCTTTAAATGCCTGTACGGTACCAAACATATGGTCGCTGTCTTTAAACGTCCGTAATTTCCTTATTTCTGAATCAGTTCTTCTGCAGAATAAGGTCAAATGTCTCTTTGTACCATGTGCAAAATATGCCTTTCCCCTCCTCCCAAAATAAAGAGCCTACAGTCTTGTAGTATAGTCCCTTGATTTGGGCTTGTAAGTGTGACATTGGCAGGAAGCTGGGTGGGTGCTGTATTAATTGTGACAGGATGCTGTATGGGTTAAGCAAATATGAGGTTATTGTACATATGTACATACTCAGTGCTACCATGGTCATTTGTGTGTGACAGGATGCTGTATGGGTTAAGCAAATATGAGGATATTGTACATATGTACATACTCAGTGCTACCATGGTCATTTGTGTGGTGATGAAAATACTGTTGGGTATTGTGAAACGTGAACAATGTTGACAGGAAGTGTTCAACAGTACGCTGGGAAGGTCGCAAGATTGATGCAGAAAAACAGTTGCCTAGTGGCTGTTACAGCAGATCAGCGTTTTTGACATTTGCACGTTGTAGTGAATCCAGTCTGTCAGATTCTTACTGATTTAAAGGCCATTTGACCCAGCTGTCAGTGGCTGTAAAATATGCATGCACACACACACACAAGCATGCATTCAGTCACACACACACACACACACACACACACACACACACACACACACACACACACACACACACACACACATGCACACACACATGCATGCATGCATGCACGCATGCACATGCTCACACTCACTCACTCACACACACACACACACACACACACACACACACACACACATGCATGCAATCACACACTCATGCACACACACACACACACACACACACACACACACACACACACACACACACACACACACACACACACACACATGCACACACACACACATGCATGCACACGTGCATGCCACACACATCTGCACACATGCACACACACACATACACACATTGACACCCTGAGCACTCACAGGATGCTAGCCTATAGACAATATTCTATTTAAATGTAAAGCACAGCCCTACAGGCAATGATGCAATAAACAGAAAGCATTAACTGAAGCAGGGAAAGAGAAAAGTTCAACAAGAAGTAAGATTCAGATTCAGGTTCTTTATGCATCAAGGTTTACAACAAGGAAAGTGTCTTAAAAAATATACAAACATTAACAAATGATAACACTGATACACATCATCTAGCATAGTTAGAGGTATACACCCAGCCGCACCAATAAAACACACACACACACACTCACACACAGGCACACACTCACACACACACACACACACACACACACACACACACTCACACACACAGGCACGCGTGCACACACACACACACACACACACACTCACTTTTAAGTAATGTCCCAAGCAGCCTAAGCGCAAACACTTGGCTAATGCTGCATGTCTGTGGGCAACTTCAGGAGCGCTACGACAGAGACTTTGTGAAGGAGGTGTACAGCGCCCCGCTGCTTAGCTCCGCAGAAGCTGTCAACGGAGAGAAACCCGAGGAGAAAACGGTTCGAGTCCAGTACAACTCGAAGGATGAATTCAAGCGGTTTGCCAAGGCGCTGGGCATCATGGATGACTTTAAGGTCGGTCCTTGTCATTTTCCTCCTGCTCTGTGTGTTTGGAGGGGGGAAGACAGGGGTGATGTTGGGGGGGGGGGGGGGGGGGATGACTGAGGACATTTATCCAGCTTCTTGATCCCATGCAAGCTCCCTAGGGTAGAGTCTGTGGGATCATCAGAATCACTTCTTTCCAAACAGAAGCAGAGGGTTCTCAGACTGGCAGTGTAACGCACTTGCTTGGTTGGTCGGAGATCTTTTTCTTATGCTGCGCCATCTGTCCGGAACAGTCTCCCATACAAAGTTAGGTTGTCAGATGCACAGACATCTTTCAAATCATCTTTGAAATCTCACCTCTTCAAGCTGTCCTGTTGATTCTGTGTGTGTGTGTGTGTGTGTGTGTGTGTGTGTGTGTGTGTGTGTGTGTGTGTGTGTTTCTGTGTGTGCGTGTGTGTTTTTCTGTGTGTGTGTGTTGTGTGTGTGTGTGTTTCTGCGTTGTATGTGTGTGTGTGCGTGTGTGCATGCGTACATGCGTGAGTGCGTGTGTGTGTATGTGTGTTAGTGTTGTGGTAAGGCAGCATGCACTCCTACCTTGTGCAGTAGATGGGTGCTATGGAAGTCACTTTTACCATTATTATTATGGTGCCAAATTCTGCCAGGTGACAGGTGACATCTCTAGCTCTGGTTACAAGCTGACGTCCTAAGTGCTGCCTAAACAGAGGCGTGCTATGATACTGGTTAACGTGGCACTGTGGAGGACAGTGTATTTGTCCTGTATCGCCGAGGGGGGGGGGGGGATTTGTCATGGGGGATGGTGTATTTGTCCTGTGTCAGTGGGAGAATGGTATATTTGTCCTGTGTCATGGGGGATGGTGTATTTGTCCTGTATCGGGGGGGGGGGGGGGGGGGGGTAGGTATTTGTCTTGTGTCATGAGTATGGTGTATTTGTCCTGTGTCAGTGGGGAAATGGTATATTTGTCCTGTGTCATGGAGGATGGTGTATTTGTCCTGTGTCATGGGGGATGGCCTATTTGTCCTGTGTCATGGGAATAGTGTATTGTCATGGGGATGGTGTATTTGTCCTGTGTCATGGGGGATGTCCTATTTGTCCTGTGTCATGGGAATAGTGTGTTGTCATGGGGATGGTGTATTTGTCCTGTGTCATGGGGGATGGTGTATTTGTCCTGTGTCATGAGGGATGGTGTATTTGTCCTGTGTCACACTCTGGTGCTCCATTGCAGGCGGGCGTCCGAGAGCGGCCTACAGAGGAGTGGTCAGCTTCATGCTGAAGGGGCGCCGGGTCTACTTGTCCCCGCCCCCGACCTGGAGTGGCTATGACATCACGTGGACGTAACCCCGCCCCTTCTGTCCCTGTCTGCTCCTGAGTGTAGGCAGGGACAGCTTTGCTTGCCGGCATCCTCTTCTGCGTGACTCCACTCCTGACTGCTCGATGGAACAGCTTGGCATGGCTCCACCCGCTTCTGCGCAACTTCACCCCCGGTTGCTGGAGGCAGTGGCTTGGCGCAGCTTCTTCTGTCCAGTTCCGCATTTGAGCATTGGCAGGGATGCAGGGACAGCTTCGCTTGCCAGGATCCTCTTGTGTGCGACTCCACCCTCGACTGCTCGAGGGAACAGCTTTGCGCGGCTCCACCCGCTTCTGTGCCACTCCACCCTTGATTGCTCGAGGGGACGGCTTGGCTCAGCTCCACCCTTTTCTGTGCGACTCCGCCCTGAAGTGTTGGAAAGGACGGCTTGGCTCGGCTCCACCATCTTGTGGGCAACTCAACCCCTGATTGCTCAGCGGGGCAGCTTCCACCCTCTTGTGCGACTCCACCCCTGATTGCTCAGCGGGACAGCTTCCACCCTCTTCTGTGCGACTCCGCACCAGATTCTTGGAGGGGACAGCTTGGCGCGGTTCCACCCTCTTCTGTGGGACTCCACCCTTGATTGCTTGAGGGGACGGCTTGGCTCATCTCCATCCACCCTCTTCTGTGGGACTCCGTCCCTGATTCTTGGAAGGGATGGCTTGGTGGCTCCACCCTCTTCTGTGGGACTTCACCCCTGAGTGTTGGTGGGGACCACTTTGCTTGCCAGCACCCTCCTCTGATTTCTCAGTGGGACAGCTTGGCGTGGTTCCACCCTCTTCTGTGCGACTCCGACCCTGAGCATTTGCTAGTGACAGCTTTGCTTGCCAGCACTCTCATCTGTGCATCTTCACCCCTGATTCTCAAGGGGACAGCTTCGCTCAGCTGCACCTCCTTCTGTGCATCTTCACCCCTGATTCTCAAGGGGACAGCTTCGCTCAGCTGCACCTCCTTCTGTGCATCTTCACCCCTGATTCTCAAGGGGACAGCTTCGCTCAGCTGCACCTCCTTCTGTGCATCTCCGCCCCTCATTTGCGACAGGACAGCTTGGCTCAGCTGCACCTTCTGTGCGTCTCCACCTTTGACTGCTCAAGGGGACAGCTTGGATCAGCTCCACCCTCTTCTGGTCAACTTCACCTTTGACTGCCCGAGGGGATGGCTTGGCACAGCTCCTTTTGTCCAACTCCACACCTGAGCATTGGCAGGGACAGCTTTGCTTGCTGACACCTCCTTCTGTGTGACTCCACCCCTGAGTGTTGGAGGGGATGGCTTGGCACAGCTCCATCCTCTTCTGTGCCACTCCACCCAATGACCCGTTGGATTTGAACCTGGCATTGTTCAGGTCTTGAGAGCCATGGTCTTTGGTGAATGAGCCACCCTTTGCTTTTGAGAGTGGCACGGCATTGCTAACCCCAGGCAGAGCAGATTTGGCTGTCCAGCAAAGACCCATCCATCCAGCGACAAAGTGGTCACCTGACGCAACCTGTGCTCTGCGAGCCGGGTATGCCGTTCTATACTTGCCTGCACGCAAAATGGTGCGCCTGAGACAAACCCATCGTCTGTCCTCTGAGCCAGGTCTGTGGTTCCACACATGCATACACAAAGTGGTGCACCTGACACAACCCGTCCTCTTGTGAACCAGGTCTGCAGTTCCGTACTTGTGCGCACACAAAGTGGTGCACCAGACACACCCCGTCCTCCGTGAGCAAGGACTGCTGTTCCACACACACATGCACACAAAGTGGTGCACCCGACACAACCCGTCCTCTGTGAACCAGGTCTGCAGTTCCGTACTTGTGCGCACACAAAGTGGTGCATCTGAAACAACCTGTCCTCTAAAAGTGTGGGCATCGGAACAGACCACGGTGCCCCGTAAGCCGACAGAAAAGAAGGGCCTCCTTCCTTGCTTCAGCGCGCCAGGAAGCTAAAGGCTCGCATGCAGCCAGCTCTTTGGAGGTGATCTTCAGCTGTTGTTTCTGGCAGCAGCAAATGACAATGCCTTGCGGCTCCCTGGGATTTTGCCTGCATCTCTGTGACCGCGTTCATGCAGGAACAGGCAAAATGTCACCCGCCTGGGGGGGCAGCCTCTGTGGAAACATTCTTCCTAAATGAGTGTGCAGTTTGGGAGTTGGGGGTCTGGACATCTCGATTTTCAATTGTGACTTGAAGGAAGAAAATGTCAGAGGTATCCCGGTTGTTTTGATTTGTGTCATACTTATATAATGGGAGTTAGGTTAGCAGCTGGTGAATGGAAGCTGTAAATGCTTTGCTTGTGTGGGGGTGGGGGGGGGGAGGGGAGGGGGACGTTGGCAGCATGTTGCTGGAAGTCCCAAGAGTGGGCCACGCCCCAGGCCTGGCTTTCCGGCAACCTTCCACCAAACTCTGCCATAACTGGTTACGCTGTTGAATAGGCACTGCCTGTCTCCGTGCATGTTTGCCAAAATCGTCCCTGAGTCTCACACTGTCGGCGCCCACCATAAAATTTGAGACAAATTTAGGTACCACGATTGTGGAATCAACGTGCAGGCATGCACACAAAAATGGGGCAACCCCACCCCGGCCAAATTTTAAAAAAATAAATCAACAAATCAGTCAGATTGTTCTTTTGTGATTTAACTGGTTTTTTTTGCTGTAAGTATTGTGAGCAGTTTTCAAAGAAATGCCTGATAATATGAGTTTGCTTTGTTTTTTGCAAACTTGCTGCTGCACGAGCACCAGCGAAAAACAGCCAGCAGTTCCTGGAGTTATGGCAGTGGTCGAAGGAAGGGTTAGCTGACAGCTTTTGGAGACCTGTGGTGTAACCGGTTATGGCAGTAGTTGGAAGAAGGCTGTCATCCAGGTGTGCCATCCTGTGTGACCCGTCAGCTGTGGTGTAACCAGTTATGACAGTAGTTGGAAGAAGGCTGTCATCCAGGTGTGCCATCCTGTGTGACCCGTCAGCTGTGGTGTAACCAGTTATGACAGTAGTTGGAAGAAGGCTGTCATCCAGGTGTGCCATCCTGTGTGACCCGTCAGCTGTGGTGTAACCAGTTATGGCAGTAGTTGGAAGAAGGCTGTCATCCAGGTGTGCCATCCTGTGTGACCCGTCAGCTGTGGTGTAACCAGTTATGGCAGTAGTTGGAAGAAGGCTGTCATCCAGGTGTGCCATCCTGTGTGACCCGTCACCTGTGGTGTAACCAGTTATGGCAGTAGTTGGAAGAAGGCTGTCATCCAGGTGTGCCATCCTGTGTGACCCGTCACCTGTGGTGTAACCAGTTATGGCAGTAGTTGGAAGAAGGCTGTCATCCAGGTGTGCCATCCTGTGTGGCCCGTCTGTGGGCATAGCCAGGCAGCTGAGTCTGTGATGACTTAAAAATTGTAAATGACTTGTAAATTGGTGACGATGTCTCTGTGACAGGTGCAGCAACTTGTCACCTAGTCTTCGCCAGCATTTCATCTTCATTGTGTGGTTGTTTGTGTGGTTGTTGCAACTGGTCTTCTCTGCGTCAGCATCCAGCTTGATTGTACTGAAAAGTCAGGCACCTGAGTGTACTGACAATTCAGACATTTGATTGTTATGAAACTTCAGATTCTTGGTTGTAATGAAAATTCAGACTCTTGGTAGTAATGAAAATTCAGACCCTTTTGGAGAGTAGGCAGTCCTTATCTGATCCAATTCAGTCTGACTTTTCATGTAAGCTGCTCCCAATTATAATATCTCATTACTTCTTTCCTTATGACTGGTGTACGCACACATCTGCATGGACATGCATTACCTTATGACAGTGGCGGTCTTGTACCCCAAGCAGAACTATCCGGACATCACCAGGGTAGGAGAGAGGTCTCCGCAAACCAATCAAAACTTCAACCGAGTCACAAAAAGATGATGGTCACCTGCTTTTCTTATGCGTCCACCCACCTGTGTGGAATCCAGAAACTAGGGAGTTAACCTGTGTGGAGCTACCTTCTGTGCACCTGTGTGGAGTTAACCTGTGTGGAGTTACCTGTTGTATGCCTGTGCAGAGTTACCTGTATACCTGTCTGGAGCTACCTGTATACCTGTGATAGTTGGGGGGGGGGGAGTGGGGGGTGTACAGCACACAGTCTTGCTCAGTTGCTCTCGTTGCTGGCTGATCCAGCGATCATGCTTTTTGGGGGCTTTTTTTCTTCTCTTCCTCATTCCTGTATCTGTATGAGTGGCTCTCCTGCCTCCCCAGGGAAGTTTGGATGGGTGTTTGTCACTTGAAGAAAGACTGTTCATGTGTGTGTGTTTGGGGTTGTGGGGGTTGTGAGAGTGTTTGTGTGTGTGTGTGTATACATGCATGTATGTATGTGTGTATGCATGTGTGTATATGCATATATATGTGTGTGTGTGTGTGTATACATGTATGTATGTATGTGTGTATGCATGTGTGTATATGCGTGTGTGTATGCATGTGTGTATATATCTGTGTGTGCATGTGTGTATGTGTGTGTGTGTGTGTGTGTGTGTGTACATGCATGTATGTATGTGTGTATGCATGTGTGTATATGCGTGTGTGCATGTGTGTGTGTGTGTGTGTGTGTGTGTGTGTGTGTGTGCCTGTGGGGAGTGCTTGTTTGTGAGAGTTGTGTGGTTTTACATCCGTTGCATTCCTGTGTTGATGGTGGAGGCTGCAGCGCTGAATAGTTTGTTGCTTTCTTTTTGTTTGTTTTTGGTCGCAACAAGGAAGGTGTTTGGTTTGGTTTAATTTATGCAGATTTATTTTCAGCAGATGCTCGGATTGCTGTTGTTAATAGTTGATGTCTCCCTTCCCTTTCGGCCCTGCTGTCTATGCCATCTCATTGTGACCTACATGTTTGCTTGGCTGGTTTTAAATTCACTGTCTCTGTCTCTTTCTTACTTTGTTTCTCTGTGTGTGTGTGTGTGTGTGTGTGTGTGTGTGTGTGTGTGTGTGTGTGTGTGTGTGTGTCTCTCTCTCTCTCTCTCTCTCTCTCTCACTCTTGCTTGCTTGCTTGCTTACTATGTGTGGGCGTGTGGCATGTGAGTGTGTGTGGTGTGTGTGCGTGCATGTGTGCATGCATGCATGTGTGTGCCTGCATGGGCACTGACTATCAAGGTATAAACAGTGTGTCTTCTCTGTGAGTCTGTCCATCTCTTTCTGTCTCTGGCTTGTTGGGTGAGTGACTCCTGTTTGAAGTGATGTGCGTTGTCTGTTAGTTCCACCACAGACAGGGGCGCAGCGGTTGATGCGTCTGTGTGCCTGGGTACCTGGGGGTGGGGTGAGGTGAATTGTTTGCTGGGGTGAGGTGAGTAGTGCACATAGTGCTACCAGACTCTGTTTCATCGAAAATGGATGCAGCGTTTGTGTCTCCGTACCGTCATTTGATGTGCCCACAAGTGCACATGTCCGCATCAGTCACCATGAGCACATTCTGTGAATGTGGATTTTTTATTTTTTATTTTTTCATGTTTAGCAAACTGATACTCATCCATTCATAGTGCATTTTTGGATGGTGGTGTTCCCTTTTCATTGGTGTTTTTCCTGTGGGTTGTCCTTGAGCCGTACTTGTTGACTGGACGTAAAACACCAAGTTACTTACTTACTGTTCCTTTAGTCAAGAGTATACTGGTGTTACTGTGTGCGCGAGTCTTTTGTTTTTATTTCTAACCTTTTCTTACCTCTGAGACCTTTTGAGCATCTTGTACATAGCTGTTTCTCTTCCAACAAAGCTGCAGCAGCTGCAAGTTTGGAAGATTGTTTGATGTGACGTTCTTTTATAGCACTGTGTGTGTGCACGTTTCCCTGTGCGTGACTCTGTAGCAAGCCGGTATTTCCATAAGCTGGGGTCTGATCTTTACACACATAAATACTTATAATCATATAATATATAATATACAGAACCAGCACACAAGGGAGTTAACCCCTTCACTGCCCCAGCCTGTAAAGTTTCTGGGCTGAAAGATGCAGGGACATCCCCGCAAAAAGTATGTTTTCTGGTCCTGTAACATTGACTTTCAATGCTATGCATTTTGATGAAAGTCCTTTCCAGTTCAAAAAAGGAAACAAAAAGGTTTAAAGGTTTCGAATAGACGATTTCCGGAAATAACAGGCAAAGATAATTTGACAGTGTTTTCTTACTCCGGGAGAGTGAAGTCCCCTGAATAGAGGCGGCAGCTGAGAAGAGCCGATCTGCGACACTTTGAGATCTTCAGGCATGGACCTATTATAATTTGAACTAGACTACCAGCTGGGGGAACCTACTATCCGATCTGCACGTTCCCGACGAACAGTGAGCGCTTGATCGGTGTTTCTGATGCCTTTTCTGCCTTTGTTTATGAGTATCCGTTATCCTCCCCACGTGCTCACTGTACCCCCAACAAAAGCGTGACTAGTCTGCGCTACACCCGCAGGCCTGGACCTGTATATACAGGCCATGCCTGTAGGCACTTACCGAGTGCAGTCCCCTGGATTTCCGAAGATCGTCTATTGCACACTTTTACTGGTCTTTTTCAAGTGACGTGGCAGTGAAGGGGTTAATTAGTGCTCAAAATATGTCACACAGGTGCAAAGACCTGAGTTACCTACGGTAACTCTCACCTGGTATCTGTGTAAATACAAGGTATGTGAACTCCACCAGAGGTACATCCTCACTATATATATAAATATTTTAATATATATACATTTGAAAGACAGACCTCTGCCCATTTGTGGGATGTTGGAAAAGTTGATCAGATATCTTTCAAATGAGCAGCAGGTGTCATTCTTGAGAGGAAAGAACCATCCAAAACTGCGTTTGAGGTAACACTTTGTGGAAGGGAACAGATTCGTGAATTTCATGTCAAAGCTGGTATTTTAGACTGCATCTGGTTGATCAGTTGAGTTGATTCTGTTTACAAACACGTTAATGGTTAAAAAGAAAGCTTAATTACTTACAAAATTGTCAGATTAATAAGTAAACATGGTGCTTAACATCCACAGAAACCATAAGGCTTATTAGGAATGGGGAGAAGAAGGGGTATGTCAGATTAGCGCTTTTTAACCATTTATAGGTTTGGATCTTGTGTCAGAATGTTAGCGGTCACCCTTATTTCACCTTTTTCAGATAAAGTATAAAAATTTGAGTCAGTTTACATGAAAACTCCCCAACCTTTTTGGATTGTGTCGTTTGCCTTCTTGAGTGTGTGATTCTAAAAGCATCCTCTGGAGATGAGATTCGACCCTTCAGCTCTGTGGTAGAGACTGCACAGTTGGCATCCTAAGGTATAATTATGTTCCACAGGCCACATTTCCACTTCTTTTCTTCTTTTATCTCCTCAGTTTTCTTCTTCTGTTGTTGCTATTTGCTGTTAAATGTTTGCGACATTTAATGTTTTGTTGTAATTTCAAGTACGATTATGCTGACCGGTTTGGCAGTTTCAGTATCAGCTTCGGTGACTGTCATCAGGTTTCTGTGTGGTTCTCTTCTAGACCAGTCACGTGCATTTTGATGTGTAAACACTTGCCATATCTCATCACGTTGTTGTGTGTATAAATATGATTAACTTATGATATTCTGAGGGGTGGAGCAATCGCTATGACCATGACAACTTACGTGTTCACAAGGTTCACTTAGTTGGACGTCACCTGCTTGTGCATTCTGGCATGCGTTAACTCATCAAATACTGCTACCTTTCACTGTTCATTTCCTTCTGCTCTAGTCTTATCCAGACCTGAACCTACCTCGCAAGGAACGTTCTAGTTTAAGTTGGTTTAAATAACCATGCCCAGTCAGATGTGTCCGCTGTGTTTTAGTTGGGTTGGTCATTTGTACCCCCTCATGTGCGTGTCGGTTGTGTTTTGGTTGGTTTGGTTACGTGTGCCCCTTCACCTGTGTCAGCTACATTTTAATTGGTTTGGTTACTTGTGCCCCTTCACCTGTGTCAGCTACATTTTAATTGGTTTGGTTACTTGTGCCCCTTCACCTGTGTCAGCTACATTTTAGTTGGTTTGGTTACTTGTGCCCCTTCATGTGTGTAAGCTGCATTTTAGTTTGGTTACCCCTGCTCCTTTGTGTGTCAGCTGTGTTTTAGTTGGTTTGGTTACCCATGCCCCTTCACCTGTGTTTTCATTGGTTTGGTTACCCATGCCCCTTCACCTGTGTTTTAGTTGGTTTGGTTGGTTGTTCATGCCCCTTCACCTGTGTGTCAGCTGTGTTTTGGTTGGGTTGGTTACTTGTGCCCCTTCACCTGTGTTTAGTTGGGTTGGTTACTCATGCCCCTTCACATGTGTCAGCTGTGTTTTGGTTGGTTTGGTTACTCGTGCCCCTTCAGTTGCATTCTCTTGCTTTGCGTTACCGATCCAACTTGTTTCTTCTCTGTTCTGCATGCGGCAGGGGCACTAGTGATGCAGAAGTTAAGGCCTCTGCTGTCAAGGGTCTAAAACAGTCAAGTGCTCCTTCGTTTCTTTGTGGGAGGTCAGATTTAGTTTTTTGCTGTTGTTTGTGCTTCACCTTTTGTTGGAAATCTGTCTTTCTCACTAATCACAAAACTTCTCAGCTCATTCCACTTTATTTTTTGTTCCTTCAACAATTCTCTTTTGCGTAACTGTGAACAGTCAGTCAGACTACTGGTTGATTTGGTTAAGTTTTTTTTTGTTTTTTTTCCCCGTTCTTTCTTTTTTCCCCTTTTTTGTTTTGTTTTGAGTTTGTGTTTGACAGTTTCATTCTGAACTGCATTGTGTTGGAAGCAGGGCCTCGGCCGTTTGCTCGTTTGATTTGTGTTTTGCCCTGATGTAGAGCCTGCTGGACTGGGTGTTACGTCGAGTCGAGTCGCAAAAGTCATCTCCTCTTCCTCCTCCTTCTAAATACATTATACACCACTTCTTCTAACATGCATTATACACCACTTCTAATATACGCCACTTCTACGTATGTACACCACTTAAACTGCGTACACCACATCCTCTGCTACACCACCATGGGGTCTGCATTTCACTGGGCCATACACACTTGCCATGAGATGCTGGGGTCTCAGTGAGAGTTGAATGTGCCATTTGTGTTCGTGTCTGTTGTGCCTATATTATACATACAAATGTAGATATATAGATGTGTGTGTGTGTGTGTGTGTGTGTGTGTGTGTGTGTGTGTGTGTGTGTGTGTGTGTGTGTGTGTGTTTTCTGAACCATTAGAACTTATAGAAGATGATGATGTGCATCCTAACAGGTGCTGATAATTGTTTTAGCGCTAGACTGGTGACAAAAGAGCTTTTCCCTTGCTGTTCAAAGCGGAGTAGCTGTTATACGTCTGCCAGGTATACAGTGTTACGTTTCTGTATTATTTTTGAGGTTCTGACGTGTATGTTTTTGTTGATCTTGTATTTGTGAAGCATAGTGTGCTGACCTGCATAGGTACAGATATCACCCTGTAGAAATGACTGCTGTCATTGTTGTTGTTGTTGATACGGTGTAATATTACAGGTGGTAGTGTGCATCTCGGCAAACTCTCCTTTATGCAACAGCATGGTGTTTACACAAAAGACAGGTTCTATGGGGGCCCAGGTGAAAAGTGGATTGGCTAATTGGAAGTAAGATAGCAGGCCATCTTGGATGGCAGATCTGCTGGCTGTTGGTTCGAATCCAAGTCACCTTCCTCTTTGAGCTCCAGTTTATGCACACAGTCTTTCCGGCAACGATCGATAATATGTACTCACTGATCAACGGCACTGTCAGAACTTTGAGAAATGACAAAAGCAGCGTGAGGAGGATGTAATTACATGGAGATAAAGTTTCATATGTAATATCAGTGCGTATTTGAGACACACCAGTTTTTAATGGCAGTAAATAAAATCAGCGCCTGCATAATGTTTTTGTTTTGTTTAAAGCACCATTAACTGCAAAACAACGTTGCACTTTCATATTTCACTAAACAGTGGGTCTAGTCATCATCAGTGGAGAAAATGCTTTATTATTATTATTATTATTATTATTATCATCATCATCATCAGTATTATTATCATTATTATCAGTAACTTTTGCCTCCTTTGGGTTTGTTGTCAGGGAAGAGTTAGGACTGTGTAGCGCTGTTGAAGATTAGTTCTGATTTCACTGTGAATTAAACTTCCCGCTCAGTCCCTCTTGGTCCACTGCAGTTCCTGATGACTTCTCTAATTACCACAAGTACAGGCCATGCTTTGATAGTGGCCCACAGATTTTAGTGTGAACTAAAGTTCCCTCTCGGTCCACTGCAGTTCTGAAGACTTCTCTAATTACCACAAGTACAGGCCATGCTTTAATAATGGCCCACAGATTTCAGTGAGAATTAAAGTTCCCGCTCGGTCCACTGCAGTTTCTGATGACTTCTGTTATTACAGGCCATGCTTTGATAGTGGCCCACAGACAGATTTCAGTGTGAATTAAAGTTCCCTCTCGGTCCACTGCAGTTTCTGATGACTTATTACCACAAGTACAGGCCATGCTTTGATAGTGGCCCACAGATTTCAGTGTGAATTAAAGTTCCCGCTTGGTCCACTGCAGTTTCTGATGACTTATTACCACAAGTACAGGCCATGCTTTGTCCGGTTTCACAACTGCTCATCTTTGTGTCACAAGGGGCTGCCAACAGCGTTAAGTTTAAAACCAGGTTCTTTGGATTTGTGTCAACGAAAAGTATGGATAGTGCTTGTGTGGTGTGCCGAGAAAGAGGTTGGGAGAGAAGATGGCAGCATGAGTGTGGTATAGGCTGTTTTAGCATGCATGATAATGGATTAGGTGAACACAGCCAAGCTCCTTTACCAAAACATTATGATGTTGTTTGGGGGGAATCTTTGTACTTGGTAATTGCGTGCTAGTTTGGTTGTAAAAATGTGTGACTGTAATATAGTGTGAAATAAACTCTGTCTCTGTCTTTCTGTCTGTCTGTCTTCTCTCTGTCTCTCTTTCTGTCTGTCTGTCTTCTCTCTCTCTCTCTCTCTCTCTCTCTCTCTCTCTCTCTCTCTCTCTCTCTCTCTCTCTCTCTCTCTCTAATATAGTGTGAAATAAACTCTCTCTCTGTCTGTCTCTGCCTCTTTGTAACTTTCTCTGTATCTCTTCATCTCTGTCTGTCTGTCTGTCTCTCTGTGTCTCTCTCTCTCTGTCTCTCTCTCTCTCTGTGTCTCTCTCTGTCTCTGTCTCTGTCTCTCTGTCTCTGTCTGTCTCTCTGTCTCTGTCTCTGTCTCTCTCTCTCTCTCTCTCTCTCTCTCTCTCTCTCTCTCTCTCTCTCTCTCTCTCTCTCTCTCTCTCTCTCTCTTGCTCACTCACTCTTCTGGGCGTTGGAAACTGATATACTGATCTCAGAAAAAATATCTTTAGTTGTGTAGAAGATGTCAGAGTACAGCATTCAAGTGGTTCAATCCTGTCTACATTGCCAGATCAGCACTCTTTTGGCTTGGAGTTTGATGTTCAGTGGTACTTGCTGAAAGTGTTGCCAGTGTGATGATTCGTCTTCCATCCCTGTATCAGATTTTTTTTAAAATGGCAACTGTCTGATGTGATTTGTGCACTTTGATGAAATGGGACGTCAGAAAATATTCATTCAAATTTTTCCTTTTCTTTTGATGTATATTTGGACTGGTGTTGAATAACGATGTCAGAATGCAGGTTGTCTAACCCTGGGCCCTGTGCACGTCAATTTTTTGTTTTTGTTTAGTTCCCCCCCATGCTGGATAAACCGGCCAAACAGCCAAGCAGTGGATTTTGTCTCCTGTGGATTTTGGTGTACCATTCTTTTGTTTAAATATATATATATATTTTATTTTTTTTTGGCTTTTGTTTTTTGTCTTGGTTTTTGTTGAACATTTACTTGTAGTTGTATTGAAATTGGTAATTGGAAACAGCTTTTTTTGTTGTTGCTCTCTCTCTCTCTCCCCCTCTCTCTCTCTCTCTCTCTCTCACTGTGTCTCTGTGTGTGTGTCTTTCTCTCTCTCTGTCTCTCTCTCTCTCTTCCTCCCCCCACCCCCCAACCCCCTGACTGGCTTGGCAACAACAGCCTTTTGTAGGCTGGTCAGTTATTTCAACATGTTAATGAATTAATATGGGTTTTTTAGTGTCTGGTTTGGGGTATCACATCCACTTTTTTTATATAGATTTTATTTGATTTCCCATCATTTCTTGGTTTCTTGGTTTCCCATCATTTCTTGGTTTCTTGGTTTCCCATCATTTCTTGGTTTCTTGGTTTCCCTTCATTTTTTTTGGTTTCCCATAATTTTTTGGTTTCCCATCATTTCTTTGTTTCCCTTCATTTCTTGGTTTCCTTTCATTTCTTGGTTTCCTTTCGTGATTTATTGACAGTTTCTTTGGATTTTTGCTTGCACAGTAACAGACACATTTTTCCAACTTCACACTTTGAAGGGATGTTTTTTGTTTGTTTTTATCAGCACTGCGCCCATTTCCATAATTTTGACGCTTGAGATAGTTACTGTGTGGCCTGAACATGAGTCTGATACAACTGCACTGGTTGACTGGGCGTAAAACACCAAGCTACTTACTTACTCAAACAGTTACTGTACATACGGCCACAGTGTGAGTCTGATACAACTGCACTGGTTGACTGGGCGTAAAACACCAAGTTACTTACTTACTTACTCAAACAGTTACTGTACATACGGCCACAGTGTGAGTCTGATACAACTGCACTGGTTGACTGGGCGTAAAACACCAAGTTACTTACTTACTTACTCAAACAGTTACTGTACATACGGCCACAGTGTGAGTCTGATACAACTGCACTGGTTGACTGGGCGTAAAACACCAAGTTACTTACTTACTTACTCAAACAGTTACTGTACATACGGCCACAGTGTGAGTCTGATACAACCACACTGGTTGACAGGGCATAAAACACCAAGTTACTTACTTACTTACTTACTCACTCAAACAGTTGCTGTACTGCCCGAGTGTGAGTCTGATGTAACTGCACTGCTTGACTGGGTGTAAAACACCAGTTACATACTTATTAGTCAAACAGTAACTGTAGTGCCCAAGTGTGAGTTTGATGTAACTGCACTGGTTGACTGGGCATAAAAGTTAAAACACCAGTTACATACATACTTACTCAAACAGTAACTGTACTGCCCAGGTGTGTGCCTGATGTAACCGCACTGGTTGACTGGGCGTAAAACGCCAAGGTACTTACTTATTTGCTTACTCAAGCAGTAACTGTACTGTCAGTGTGTGAGCCTGATGTAACCGCACTGGTTGACTGGGCGTAAAACACCAAGGTACTTAATTTACTTACTCAAACAGTAACTGTACTGTCAGAGTGTGAGCAGTGGTTCCATCACTGGCAGTGACACAGCACATATGATCACAGTAATCTCAGAAAACAGTATCAGAGCATAGCTTTCGGGAGTAAACCGTATCCACAGTTTGTGACCCTGTATTTCCCTCATGCAGGCCGGGGTCTTTTTTTTTCTTTTTTTTTTAATCTTTTTTTTTATCTTTTCTTTTTTTCTTTTCTTTTTTCTCTCTCTGGTGGCAGCAGCATTTTGACTTCCAAGCGGCATGTGGCAGTGGAAGGAAGAAGCAATGTTGCACTAAATACGCATGTACGACTTCAAATCTCACTTCCGGTGAGATTTCTTAGCCTATTACACTAGGCCATTCAGTGCACATTTGGCAATGGTGCGTGTCAGCTGCTTGTTCAACAGTTTTTTAAATCTTTTTGCGTATTTTAAAACAACAAATTCTCGTGAAAATTATGTTTTCCTGTATCCGTTTTCCAATATGGCCATATCCCCCCAAAATAGTTTTTTTTTTTTTTTTTTTTTTAAAGTGTTGTATACCGTTAAACTGTATGGGTTGACAGAGTAATATTATGAGTGCTATCGGCAGCGAACATATCTATTGTAGATGGTGGGTATATCAGTGGCGAGATTAATTACATGTGAAGAGCAGCGTATATCCAAATAACTATTTGTGTACATAAGTACAGTGTTATATATATAATATAATTACACACACACACACACACACACACACACACACACACACTCATACAGTGATAAGGTCATCCACAACATGATATCAGTGTTCATGTGTACATGTTGTTTTATTGTTTTGTGAGCCATGATGTCAGTGTCTTTGGATTTCCGTGGAATGTGAAACTGCGTTGTCTTATTTAAATGACTTAACTAATACCAGACAGTCCGGATGGTGTCTTTCTTTGAGTGAAATTTCCAGCACCAGTGTAGTAGCCTCAATTTGTCTCCCACAAACTTAGAATCAGTCCCTCATGGGCAAGGGCAGGACGCAGAAAGACCCTGTGTCTACTCCGCTTATCAATACTAATAATAATGGAAACTTGTAAAGCGCCTACCCTGCAGCTCATTAAAATAATGAAAAATAATTTTTATTTTTATTTTTATGTTCAAGTGTAGAAAAAAAAACAAGCATGTAGTTAATTGTTGAGGCATTATATTTAAATTATTATTTATTCATTCATTCATTCCCGCCTGTTCCTGAAAGTATGTGTGTGTGTGTGGGGGGGGGGGGGGCAGGGGGGGGAATGATTTTTTTAATTTTATTTAATGACCATGGAGCTGATATAGCATAATACTACTACCAGTGGCTGAAAACCGTTTGGTACCTGTGCTGAAGTTTGTGTTTCAGAACTGCTGAGTGTTTCAGAAAGACACCAGTGTCCCCATCTTCAGTTTTGCCCGACCCGACCTGTCTTACAGTTAAAGCCTTTACACGATAAAAGGTGCATTTTACAAGTGAAAAGGTGACTAGTGTACATAATTATATATTGTTTGAACATATCAGAAAAATGCACTATTTCAGTGTTATATGCACAAAAAACTTGTCTCCTTGGCCGTACCACTTATCATTATCCAGTGAGCATTTGGGTAGCTAATGTGGGTCTGGGTCAGTTCTCAGTGAACTGATGATTGTAGTGGTTTGGTAGTTGGTGGAACCCTGAAGTCAGTTCTCATTACCACACCAGTGATTGGATGTGTTAACCCTTGGTGTATGCTGATGGGTCTGGGTTAGTTCTCAGAGAACTGATAATTGTAATGCTTTGGTAGTTGGTGAAACCCTGAAGTCAGTTCTCATTGCTACACCAGTGACTGCATGTGTTAACCCTCTGTATAATGACTGTAAATCCTTTGTAGCTGTTGGGTCCAGGTCAGTTATCAGTACATTAGTGACTACGACTCCTTCAGATCTATTGGGGCCTGGTCAGTTATCAGTACACTAATGGCAATGACTCCTTCAGATCTTATCAGTACTCTGATGACTATGAATCCTTCAGACCTATTGGGTCCTGGTCAGTTATCAGTACTCTGATGACTATGAATCCTTCAGACCTATTGGGTCCTGGTCAGTTATCAGTACTCTGATGACTATGAATCCTTCAGACCTATTGGGTCCTGGTCAGTTATCAGTACTCTGATGACTATGAATCCTTCAGATCTATTGGGTCCTGGTCAGTTATCAGCACACTAATAACTATAAATCCTTTGTTGCTGCTGGGTTCAGGTCAGTTATCAGTACTCTGATGACTATGAATCCTTCAGACCTGTTGGGTCCTGGTCAGTTATCAGCACACCAATAACTGTGAATCCTTTGTAGCTGTTATCAGTACGCTGTAATGACCATGAATCACTGGTAGCTGATGGGTCTAGGGCTGTTATCAATACACCAATGACTACGAATTTTTCATATCTATTGGGTCCTGGTCAGTTATCAGCACACTAATGACCATGAATCCTTTGTAACTGTTGGGGCCTGGTCAGTTATCAGTACTTTGTAGCTGTTGGGGCCTGGTCAGTTATCAGTACTTTGTAGCTGTTGGGGCCTGGTCAGTTATCAGTACTATGTAGCTGTTGGGGTCAGGTCAGTTATCAGTACTTTGTAGCTGTTGGGGCCTGGTCAGTTATCAGTACTATGTAGCTGTTGGGGCCAGGTCAGTTATCAGTACTTTGTAGCTGTTGGGGCCTGGTCAGTTATCAGTACTTTGTAGCTGTTGGGGCCTGGTCAGTTATCAGTACTATGTAGCTGTTGGGGCCAGGTCAGTTATCAGTACTTTGTAGCTGTTGGGGCCTGGTCAGTTATCAGTACTTTGTAGCTGTTGGGGTCAGGTCAGTTATCAGTACTTTGTTGGGGCCAGGTCAGTTATCAGTACTTTGTAGCTGTTGGGGCCAGGTCAGTTATCAGTACTATGTAGCTGTTGGGGCCTGGTCAGTTATCAGTACTTTGTAGCTGTTGGGGTCAGGTCAGTTATCAGTACTTTGTTGGGGCCAGGTCAGTTATCAGTACTTTGTAGCTGTTGGGGTCAGGTCAGTTATCAGTACTTTGTTGGGGCCAGGTCAGTTATCAGTACTTTGTAGCTGTTGGGGCCAGGTCAGTTATCAGTACTTTGTAGCTGTTGGGGCCAGGTCAGTTATCAGTACTTTGTAGCTGTTGGGGCCAGGTCAGTTATCAGTACACTATAATGACTATAAATCCTTTGTAGCTGTTGGGTCCAGGTCAGTTACCAGTATGCTATAAATGACCATGACTCTTTAGTAGCTGATGGGTCCAGGTCAGTTATCAGTACACTAATGACCATGACTTTTATAGCTGATGGGTCCAGGTCAGTTATCAATACTTTTGTAGCTGATGGGTCCAGGTCAGTTATCAGTACACTAATGACCATGAATCCTCCGTAGCTACTGGGTCCTGAGACCTCGGTCCCCGCCAGACCCTTTCTGTACATGCAGCACGGCTTCCTAGTTCCAGACTTCTGAGAGTGGGAGGAGCGTTCTGTCCATCAGCTTGTACCCAGCAGTTACAGGATGTTACAGGATGTTACAGGATGTTAAGCTGTAGTGATTCAATTTTGCATCAATTTTGTTGTTGTTGTTTGGTTTGGTTTGGTTTTGGTCAGGTTTTTTTTTTCTTTTTTCTTTTTTTCTTTTCTTCTTCCGTCTTCTCTTTCTGAGTCTCATTGTACCTCCGGTGTCAGATAAGTCTTCAGCGTTTTGGTGCTGATATTTTTTTGGTATGTTTTCGTGTGGTATAATGGGCAGCCCACGGTAATAACTGTCAGCCCACTGCGCCTCAGTGCCAGCTAGTCTTACCGGTGGTACCAGTCGCCTGGCTTACGTACAGCGCACGTGGTCAGTGTCTACCAAGTAACCAGGTTACCTTCTCGCCTCTACTTGATCGTGTCAGTGTGTTGACCCTTTGGTTACTCTGTATTGGACACCAGATGCAGAGGGGCACCTTTTCGTCTCTCCCTGTCCGTCTGTCTGTCTCTCTCTGCCTTTCGCTGTCCCTGTCTCTCGCTCTGTCTGCCTGTTTTGTGTGTGTGTGCGTGTGTGCGTGCGCTTGTATGTGTGCGTGCGTGTGTGTGTGGGTGTGTGTGTGTGGGGGGGGGGGGGGGGGGGGGGGGGGGGGGGGGCATGTGTCTGCATGTGATTGTTGAAAAGACAGAAGGACAAGATTATTAAAAACAAAATAATTCTTTTTCCTTAAATTTTTTTTTTGTTTTTGTTTTTACCACATCATCTTGTTGATTTGCGTGCTTGCCCGTGCGCGTGCGCACGTGTGTGTGTGTGTGTGTGCGCGCGCGCGCATACGTGCGTGCGTGCTATCTGTTGTTGCAATATGATCAATAAAATTGATGTGTGTACAATTGAATCTTCATGAAAAAAATGGATGTGCAATTAAGA